>MJCC01000008.1:195490-306883 GCA_001766655.1 Phytomonas francai
TGTTCCTGGCGTGCTCCTTCCTCACCTCTGCGTGCTGTCTCTTGCTGTGCGGTATTCCCGTGTATCCGGGCGTCGCGTCCAAAAACGTCAAAAACGGTGTGGCCATCAACGGCATCCTTCTGTTTATTGCCTTCTTCGAATTCGGTGTCGGCCCGTGCTTCTACGTGCTCTCGCAGGACCTGTTCCCACCGTCGTTCCGCCCCAAGGGCGCCTCCTTCACCATGGTGGCGCAGTTTATCTTCAACATCATCATCAACTTGTGTTACCCCATCGCGACGGAGAACATCTCCGGAGGCCCCTCTGGGGACCAGGACAAGGGGCAAGCCGTGGCCTTCATATTCTTTGGCTGCATCGGCCTTGTGTGCTTCGTTGTGGAGGTCTTCTTCCTGCATCCTTGGGAAGAGGGCGTAGACGAGACTGATCATAATCTGTTGTTTTCATTGTCTTAACATTATTGTGCGTTGAAAAAAATTATTTTCTTAATATGTAGGGTTTTTTATACTTCAAAAATAGCAAAATTCCTACTTTTCTACATATATTATTTAACATTTTACTTTCTCAGATGGCCAATCTAGTGCTTTTTTAGAACATTGATTATTATTCTTTTTAAACGTTCTATATTTTCATTTTTGTTGTTGTGAATATTCGGTGTGTGTATTAATTTACTATAAAATATTTTTAAAATATAGGAATATGTTTTCTTTAAAAAAATGTGAAAAATATATTCTCATCTGATATATTCATTAAAATGAAGTTTTCTTTTCTTCAAATAATTTATTTTCGTAAATAAGTTCTATAGGCAGGTTTAATGGTAAGCTACTGATTTAGATATATACAAAACGGTTATTGCAGAGCTTCCTTTCACTCAAACTCTTTCATTTTTGATTGTTTTGAGTTGTTTATTTAGATACTATTATAATAATATCAAACCATTTGCCTTTTTTCGTTGGTAACTCCTTTTTTCTTATAATTTTTTTTATTTCTCTTTTTTATTTCAAGTTCCTCGATTTTTACACCTAAAATTATTATTACTGTTTAAAGCCTAAATTTATTAAACCTTATTTCGAATATATATATGCGATTAGGTAAGTAAATATTCGAGAAATTATACCCTTCCACGTATCTACAATTATATATTCTTTTTTTTTCTAATTCAGGTAAAAACTAAGCATAAATTATGGGCAATGATGTTATTTATTCCTCGTCGAATGTCTACAGGTTTAAAGGCACTTTTGATTGTATTGAGATAATTAATCTCGAATTCTTTCCATCTAAACCTGTTTTAATACAAGGATAATATCCTTACCACATTTTCCACTATAATTACCTTTTTTCAAAGAACAAAAAATCATAAATACGTATTTATATACTTTCCGAGGCTTTCAAAAAGCTATTTCAATAAATAAGATCAGTGCCTTGATAATTTTTCAAAAACATGGGTGTCGATTATTATAAAACATTGGGCATACCGCGAAATGCCGACCAAAAGACCATTAAAAAGGCTTATCATCAGATGGCCTTGAAGTACCACCCAGACAAGAACAAGGATAACCGAGAGACGGCAGAGCGGAAATTCAAGGAGGTCAGTGAAGCCTATGATGTGCTCAGCGATGAAACGAAGAAGGTCGTCTATGACCAGTACGGGGAGGAAGGGCTCAAAGCTGGGATGGGCCAGGGTGACGAGACGCACATGAATTCTCAGTGGTCAACCGCTGGTGGGGATGGTCGTCGTGCGGCGTACACGTTTACCACCGACGACGCCTTCGGCATTTTCGAGCGCTTCTTCGGCACACGGGATCCCTTTAGTGGCGGAGAGGCCTTTGGTGGCGGTGGCCCCGGGCTGCATCGCATTTTCCGTGGTTTTGGCGGCCCGGATGGCTTCACGACTGGATTCGCGACTCCGCAAGTCTCGCCTGATCGTGAGGTGCCCGCAATCGAGTACACATTCGCCTGCACGTTAGAGGAAATTTTCCACGGGTGTGTAAAAAAATTTTCTGTGTCCCGTGATATGCCTAACGGACAAGACAAGAAGGAGTTTGAGGTTAAGGTCTTACCGGGGTATAAAAAGGGTACCAAGATAAGATTTGAACGCGAAGGCGGATGTGTTAAAGGTTATGCACCCAATGTCCTTGCGGATATGGTATTCGTCCTTGATGAGAAGCCGCATTCTCGCTTTAAGCGGACAGATGCTGATTTATTCACTGATCTGCATATCAACTTAAAGCAAGCGCTCTTAGGGACTACCGTGCAGGTAAAGGGTATTGATGGCAAGGTACACACGCTTCCATTAACAGGTGTCACCAAGGAGGGTCGCAAGTTGCGCATCCGTCAAGAAGGAATGCAAAACCGAAAGCTTAATTGTCGTGGTGATCTTTACATTACTTTTCACGTTGACATGCCCGATAAACTCTCTGAGGAAACAAAACACTTGGTAGAAAAGTGTAATTTCTAAATGAAGGCAATCTTAGCAAGTGCATTTATCACTTTTCCCATATTAACTTATTTATAAGGTAAATTACTTATTGTTCGTATTTTATGAGAAGTTTTCAATGCATTCATACTAAATGATATAAACCAATGCACTATCTGAAAAGTATAATATTAATTTATTCGCAATTTGAATTCAATGAGAATAGTTGAGTCCGTGTGATATTTAAATATGAATTGTGAATATGTGCCTTTGTATATCTTTTCCCCTTCTGAAAGTGAGCTAACATTTATTAAGCGTAAGATGCTTTGCAGGGACCTAAAGAACCTTATTTATATGGATGTACTCCATACCAACTTTCTTGAAATAAAGGCATAATGATTATTCAACCTTTAAATACTAATACCAATACGAGAACTTTACCCCTACTATTCATTTCTTCTATGTGTAATTTCTTTGATACCTTTTCTTCTCTTTTTCATTAGTTACCTAACGTCGTTAATTTTATAGATTTTGCCGGTGCAAATTATAGATGCCTATTTATATGTCAAGATAAGACGCAGTAGAAGGATAAAGTCAGGGTCCAGCCAAAAACACTTGTTGGTTTATTAGTTCTTTCTCTTGTTCAACTTCCCTGTGTTTTTTGCTTTTGGGCCGAATCAAACCATGAATTGTGGACCCGATGAATGTATCAAGGTGATTGTTGTGGGAAATTGTGGCGTAGGGAAAACATGTCTACTACACCGTTTTGTTCGATGTAGTTTTATCGATCGCTATACCAAGACGATAGGGGCTGAATTTCATGAAAAAGATGTCTTTTGCGGTGGTCCTGAGCTCAGGGTGAAACTCATGCTATGGGACACGGCTGGGCAAGAGACTTCTAATGCCCTCACCCAGGCCTATTACAGTGGAAGTGGAGTCGCTGTCCTCGCGTTCAGTACGGTGGATCGTGATAGCTACACCGATGTGGCGAAATGGAAGGAAAAGGTAGAGTTTGTGTGCGGACCTATTGTGATGGTGCTTTGCCAAACCAAGTGTGATCTTTTTCATGAATCTTCCATTACGGATAGGGAGGCGGTAGAGCTAGCTGAGGCGTTTCAGCTTCCGCTGTTTCGTGTTTCCAGCAAGGATGATTTCAATGTTAGCCAGTTATTCGAGTTCATCGTTCAGCAGTGTCTTATAGGTGAAGAGATTGAGGGGTTTGCAAGACCCTTAAATCATCTGAAAGTTTTAGACACGAAAAGCGGAGGCGCCGTAAATCGCGTTAAGGAAGGTAAATGCGAAGCCATGCAATCATTCGGAAGTCCAGCGGATCCAGGACTGGCCGTGGGAAAAGTGATGACTTCTACACCAATCGCCCTAGATGGGTCTGTTTCTTCTGTACCTGCAGCAGGCTATTCGGGTGTTAAAACACGAATTTCACAAAAAAAAGAGAAATCCACGAAAACCAATTCGGGGATGATGTCTGAATCATCTTCAGTGTCTAAGAAAAGTCGGAACTGCAAATGTGCGCTCATTTAATTATTTTTGTTTTTTGCTATCGAATTTAGCTTTCTACTGGTTCGCAGTCAACTTAGTTAATTATTCGATTCCATACATATGCTTTCATGTTAGCGTTTTAATTCTTATTGTGAAGCTATCATGGAAGCCCCCAAAAGAGACAAAGAATGGAAGAGCCTTAATGGCATAATTTTCTTTGTCTTTTAGATTCATATGCATTTCAATATGTATTTCTTATTTGTATTTTTGTGTTAACTTTTTATTCTCTTCTATTCTATAGAATTTTAGCCAAAGCAAAGAAAATACAGAAGGCAAATGAAAAGGAATTTCATTTTCTCTAAATGACTCTTAATTTTAGGATAATTACCACAATCCCGACGCAAGTTTTCCCTTTTTATGCCATAAGAACTTGAGATTGCGCTGGATTACCTTTTAAAGAAGGTTCAGGAAAATAAAAGGTACTAGTCATAGTGAACAAGGGTAATAAAATCCGTTTTGACTAGTGCCATCGCTTTTGGGGACCCTTCAGGATACTTTTGGTCAACGTAAGTTAATTATTAGACACCATAGCTCATCACTAACGATTTCATATGGAGACAGCAGGGCGAGTATATGATTGCTATCATCAACAATGCAAATTAAGATGAATAAAGGAACTGTGCGCAACATGAAGGCTCTATTCCGCGATATGCGCAGGGTAGGTGAAGCCACTTAAGTGGCTTATCGCGATGAATATCGACCTTCGGCAGCTTAAAAGTCCTCTATGAAAATTATAGCAACCACAATACCTTGGGCGAGGGATACATTTCTCATGAGTACGCCAGGGTGGTTGTTTGGGATATTGTCGTTGGTACTGAATCGGCTCCGTGTGCCGTTCCTACTATCCCCTCCTTGTAGCTTAACATAAGGCAACTTGAGCTAAGCGTAAAAATGGTTTCGAGTGTTCATGAAACACGTAGCATTGACGCATATCGTGGTTGTCATTCAGCTATCTTTCGCGTAGATTGCACTTGTTTCAAAGCTCGACGATGGCGTTTAGGAAGTATGACATACGGCGTACAACTGTTGTATTGTCTTTGTACTAAGTATCATCGATGTGCTTCGGGAAGAGTATATGATTGATCTGGATGACGTCACTGCAGCATCTGAGCAATTAAGGTGCATGACGACTTCCTTTATATGTCAGGTTGTTGAACAAAATGAAGATATGCATAATTACTAATCATTAAGTCTAAAACAATGCTATTCTTTCTTACCATTTGCCATTTCTAAACTATATTACTTTCTATTTATCATTCTACCTCAATATTAAACACTAAGGGTGCTCTTGTATTCTCCAACTTTCTTATGGAGCTTTTCAAACTTAGCTTGATTACACCAAGTGTCTGTGGCTAGGAACAGAAACTTAAAAAAAAACCTTGCTGGTAAGTGTGATACGATATCTATCTATCTATATATATATGGATAAATATATTGAGAAAATATTTCTTATTTTGCTTCCTTCTGCTCAAATATTAAACGAGGTCATACTATTATGTCACCTTTTTTTTATTTTGTTTTCCTGTACTAACGCTACAAAAGTATCCCTGAGTTCATTTTATAAGTAGCCATGAGTGCTACATCAGTGAGAGAAGTTAGCTCCCCGAACTCGTTTGAAGAGACTGCCCTCTGCGATGTTCACAAGTACAGAAGTGAAAACGTTTCACTGGGGCCAGAAGGCCTTGTAGAGCAGCCTGCTCCTGAGTGTTTGTCGAACCCAAGTCAGGTTGAACAGTGCGAACCGGGGATTAAGCCTTGTGCTTTCGCAGTGCCGTTTGCGCATCTCAGCATTCCTGTGAATAGGGGCCTTTGTAAGGTGCCACATAAACCAGAAAAGGATGGCAACATAGCTGCTTGGAGGGGAACTGCAGGGCCTGAAGTGAAAGCGAACCTGAAAGCAGATAGGTTATGCCAATCTCCTCGTGCAATCACATCCAAGAATCGCCCCAACAACATCTCTGAGCATCTTCGAGAGCACGGTTCAAGATTTGAACATGTTTACAACAATTCCCTAGCTTACCAGAGAGGGAGTGGCTCAGAATCCACTCTTGTGGTAGGGAATTCTTCAGGCTTAGCGATGCGGCCAAGAAGTAGGCGCAGTATCTCGCGCAGACTCCGTGGATGCGAAGCTGGCTTCGCTCACAGAATTAGGAAAGAAACCCAAAACATGCGAAGACACGGTGACACTAGCTTCTCAATTTGTTCAGAAGTTCCAGCTGTGCGTTCAAAATTCGATGACCAGCTAATTAGGATGGATCGTGAGCTCAACGATAGGAAAGAAGAAGTTCATTCACTAAAGAAGGCTCTTCGCCGTGCTGAGATGACAGCACGCTTCTCGCGAGAGGTAATGATGAAGTCAAGTGGGCATATGCCATTTACTGCAATTCATTCTGATGAAATAGCCCTTATTGGGCAATTATGTCCTGCAAAAGAAACCATGACATCCGCAAGTGAAGATTTAACCAAGAGAGTGTGCTTCCTGGAGGAAAAACTAACAGCCTCACTTCAGGAAATCGACTTTCTCAAGCGTGATCGGCGAACATTTCGTGTGCACCAACTCTCATTGGAGCTACAAGCCACCGAAAGCGCGTTGCGACAACTGCTCAATCGCAGCATGAGACCTAAACAAGGCAGCATCTCTGAGGCAGATGAGTTTGCTTGTTTATCACATGCACAAAATGCCAATAAAAATATGGCGAAGAAGCATAGTTCTTCAGCCAAAATAGCCATCCCTGATCATTCCGGATACTATCAAGCAAAAGAGACAGAACAGACTCATAAAAAGAGGGTGCCGAAGCAAAAAGTGGGCGAACAGTTGAACGCACTTGACCAGCACAAAAAATCTGACGGCAAAGGAACCTTACAAGTTCGCGTGGTGCTCGAAAAGCTTAAGAATGTAAACACAGTCATGGCAAAGGAATCATCAACTCCTCTGCTTTTGCCAGAAAAATTAGATCCACAGCAGCAGGATCTCGAACGAACACGTATCCTTTTGATTCGGTCTAACCGTCAATTAGACAAATACAAGCAGCTTTTTCTCAATGGAGTATCATTGGATGCGATGCTAACTGTAATGGAGGAGCGCGATAGGCTCCAGAGGCTTCTCGAAGAAAAAAATGTGCAAGAAACCGCTCTCTGCGATGAGATGGAGACCGCAAGGGGGAGATCTGTGCAGCTTGTGGAGGAAGACATGAGAATGCAGATTGAGGGCGAAAGACTCCTTGCGGACGTTCGAGAGGAAAGGCTTCGTGAGACCATTCAGCAACTTGAGGAGAAGCTCGCACGTTTAATCGAGACTGCGCATCCTCGAAGTACAGATGATACCCAGGGAGTTGCTTTACAAGCTGAGCAGCACCAGGAGGCGACACAATATCGCTCTCGTAGCAAGGACAGCTCTGGGCCTCAGTCCTCTGTAAAAAGCCCAACTATCAAGAACGCGCCAGATTTGCATAGCACTCAAAGCAGCTTAAAGGCTTCCGGACACGTCATGCACACACTCACAGATGTGCGATCTCAGAATTCTTCATTGAGTAAGCGGACAAGCACGCACACTTATGGTTCTACAGTTGTTCGACCAGAAAGCACGCAGGGACTCGCAAAAGAAGAGGAATCCATGATGAACCCCTACGAGACACATAGCTCAACCCTTTCGAGGAAAGGGTCAACGCCTCACTCTTCGCGATCGTCTAGTGTGAAGGACACCACATCAGTTCAAAGCCCCTTGGCCCACATTACACCCTTAAGTGTGACCACATTTTCCAACATACTTTTACCATCGGTGTCTAAGGATAAGTACGTAGAAGACGGAGAGCTTCCCGTGAAAGAGATAAATCGCACAGGCTCCACTTTAATCATCACTGAATCCCCAATTCCTTCTGCTGTTGGAGAAAATTTAGAGCAAAGGCATAACTCAACTGCAGAAATACAATCAGTGACACATTCCATGACTTCCCAAGTAGAATCGTTCTCTCCTCAGCGTGAGGAACAGCTATTGGATCCCAACACGTCCATTCGATCTCAAAATTTTATCTCCCATACTCCCCCGATCCATCATTCTCCATCGCGGAGCGCTTTCGGAGAAAACGACACGCCATTATCTCCGATATTACCAACCTTGCCAGATGCCTCCCCAGTCAATGCTTTAGTATCTTCTGACAAACCTTCTGATTTCGTTGCGCATCATGAAGCGGATTCCACAGAGAGTCAAAATGGTAGATTGGCTGATATTACACCCGCTTCCATTACAACTTTACAGTCTCAACAAGCAACTATGGAAACTCCTCTATTAGCTGCGCATGAGGAGATTCACAGAGATGAAGCCCAGCACATTACATTACCTTCAAAAGCCTCAGGCATAGAGATTGATGATAAATCTGCAAGCTGTCCTAATTCTCCCCCTCAGATTCTGGAAGAGGTACCAATGGAAAGGATGGCCTCTCTTCAGCCATTTCTCACCCCGACTACGCTCACAGAAACCGCTGCAGCGAATGCGGTAGATCCGATTTCGGTAGGGTGTGCTTCCTTGTCGTCTAAGGAGTCCTCAGAAGAGCTGAGATCATCTTTTTTACTTCTAAACGTGCGTTCTCAAAGAAGAAGCAACTCCCGACCACAATTCAACCGCAGTGCCTCTGAGGATGAAAGTCCAGGCGATATCAAGGCTGAGGAGTCGTTATCATCGCGCATGCCATTGGCGTCTCCGCCAGAAAAGGCGTTCTCCTCCTCTGTGGATGTCCGAAATGGGGAGGACCCCCAAGCTAAAACGACAGCCCAGAGCGATAGCAGAATGCGTGAGGAAGGGGAGAAGGACGCGGTAGTGGGGGATAAGAGCTTTTCCATAGCATCCGAGTCGGGCGCAAAGGGCCTAAAGGGTTCTGGGGCGAGTGCAGGCGATGTGGACCCCCATACACGGCCCAATACAGTGTCGCAGGAGGCCTCAAAGGTGCACATTGCGGAGCTATCTCCAAAAGCGAGTACCGATAGCCTGCATGAAGGCGAACGCACTCGTGTGAAGGAGGACGAATAAGTAATATTATCTTCTTGCCGTGGGAGTTATACACAAGCATCAATCTTTTTTAAAAGAATAAAAAAGTGCTCAGATTAAGAACATCAATCCTATTGCTGAAGACGCTCACTGAAGCTTCTTCTACGTCTTCTGCGGCACATCTATCGATATGTGATACAGGGACGAGAAGGAAGGGGATGCTTTGCCGGTGAATATGGATCTACAAGACTCTGATACAAAATTTTATTCCGTTTTGTCTTCGGGGTATCATCTGCTGTTAGATTTAATTGGAAAAGAGAATCCATTGTGGAACTATCCCTTTTCAAAATAGAAGTCATTACTTAATATTTTTTTGTTTTCCCTGCCGTAGGTTTTGTTCGGCTGAATATATATAAAGTGATAAACCAACTAGATATGTGTATGGGGTGGTGGTGATGGTGGTGTAATGTATTTACTGTAGCTCTTATGGTTGTATTTGCTTTTATCAACATCAAACAGAGGGTCTGAATAAAAAACCAAAAGAGTAGAGGACGACACTGCAATACGGCAAAAAAACTGTTTCTTTGCCAATAGCAGAGTCTTCACAATACTTCTTTAAATAACAAGACTATTCTTTAAAAAAAATGTTACCATTTTTTTTTTTGGTACCCCTTGTTCCTCTCTGCGAGAGTCTTTTATTGGTAATATTACTTTGCCATCGCTCGAGATCAAGCTAGGCAAGGTAAAAGGTGTGCATACCATTTGGAAGTGAAGCCATAAATACAATGATCCAGGATCAGAACACACTTAAATTGCCTCACTTGGTATCACTATCTACCAGTGACTTGACTTTTAGTTCACGGCATAGCCCTGCTGCAGTTATTTGTGCCTTTCTAATCGCTAAGAAGGGCTTTACATCCTTTCAGCTGTCTCAGGTGCTTGGATTGCCGCCCCTCGTGATCGAGGAATGCATCCGAAACGATGTATCGTCAACGTTTTTGCGCAACCAACTGGCTAAATGGCTCGATGGGAGTGAGAATGCAGTGATGCATGGCATTCCTTCATCCCTTATAGTTGCATTGCGGGAAACCAGCCCCACTGGAAAAGTGGAGATTCCGAATGTCTACCACGATAGTCATAAAAAAACGTTGCCGTCGGAAACTAACGGGTCATCGGTTAAGGATATGCCTGATCCAGCACAGCACGATAGAACCTTTTCTGTTTTCACTCCCTTCTCTGCGCAACACTTTAAATCACTGCAGAGTTCTGTTGGTCAGAGTTTTATTTCGATCCTGAATGATCCTGGGGAGTTCACGGAGTCTGCGGATTGGGGGACGTGGCTCAGCGGCAAGCTCTATGAAGCTTTTGACTACAACGGGCACTTTAGCAATAACCTAGAGGGCCCATACAAGTCCTTATACCACCAGCAGTCATCGCAAAAATCTTCCTCTCTCTTGTTTATAGAACACATATTGAGAAGGGATTACAACGACTATGTTAACCTTGTCTCTGCGGCATACCATGCTAACCGAAGCGAAGGGCGGAAAACGATTGATACGCTATCTTTTATTCAGGGTGATGCGCAACGAGCAGAGGATTTACCGTGGCCTGTTATGGTCCCTGAGGATTTCTTTAGCATTACTTATGCACCACAGACAATCTTGAGGCGCCTCTTCAGCGCACCCTCAGATGGTTCCGCAGAGTCTGCTATTATGCATTCCAAGACCGAAGACGCTAAGGTTGAACGTGCAGATGAGCAAAAATTGATCTGCGCGGACACGTTTGCAAAAGACCTTGAGGTTCTGGAAGAGTTCGGTAAGGAGCTAGGCATGTGGGAAACATCAGTAGAAAACTGCTTGCTTCAGCATGTCCGAAGCCATTCTGGGAACTTCTTTCGAGAATCTCGTGACTTTAGCTTATTAAGTGGTAAATCTAGGTGTGCTTTAAAGGAGTTGAGCCATGCACGTGACGTAGGAGGGGCACGCATAACTAAGACCATTCATCAGTACCTGTCCATCGGCAGACTGTACAGACGGAAGAATAACATTGAGTCGCTTAGCTCGCTCCTGTCTTGTGTGCAAAGGGTGCGCCAGCTACTGCAAGATATTGAAAACTGGACTGCACTACCAGAACGCGAGATAGCAGAACTCCCAGCATATGTTCATCGCTTACTTGATCTGGAAGGGACCTTTCGCGATACTATCACTACTTTTGCATCAAAAAACAAACCTGAAGCACGAAAGGAGAGGGTGGAAGAGGAGGGTAGGGCTGGTGGTGTGAGCTCGAGCCAAGCATCTTTGCGGCCGAATACCATGTCACCAGACCCAGGCTTGAACTCTTTGGAGTCGATAACACGGCTTAATTTTATGGCCCCGGTACCATCCCGCATAGCCGCAGTGCGTAGGGATCTTGAGCAGTTGCTATGCTCTGAAGTATCCCTGGGGCTGCAAGGTGCTGGGGCCGAGTCTTCCTCGGTGCCAGTTGCCGAGTTAAGTCGAGTTGTTAACGCTGCCGCGCTCATGGATGTCCTTCCACATGCCTTACGCAACCACCGCGAGTTGAGATTGCAAGCGCAGTGGAAGGCGGTCCGAGAGACTGTACTGAATTTTCTAATAAACCGGGACGGATGTCTTAGCAACGTCAAGGCAGATAGGTTGCTCTCGCTTGCAATACCCCTGGAGCCGACTGTCGAGGAAAGGAAGTCGCTGCTGATGTACTGCGCTGAATGCCCCTTTGACTTATTCATCCAGCTCCTTGAAGGCCTGGTTGAGGTTCTTGTCGAAAGTTTAACTCAAAATGCTCAGTCTTGGGGATATTTCATATTAGAGTGCGCGCTGGACGCACTTGTTATGTACGATAATAAGCACGAGCTACTAACAAGATGGACGTTGGATCTCTTTTCCGCTCTTTGTGAAGACGCCGAGTCCGTTATTGCAATCTACTTGGAGCTTCGATTTGATGGCAAGGTTCACACTAATATTGCGGAGGTAGAAAGACTTGTAAGTGTTGGGAATGGGTTTATTGCACGTATTTTGCATCCTTTAAGTGTGCTGTCGTCGTTGCACTCCGAAGTACTCCACAAACTCGTGGATCGAATCAGGGTAGGAAAACAAATTGGGGTTGTGGCTCTGAATCTGGCTAAGCACTCGCTGAAGACACAACACACGCAACAAACGGAAAAGCTGAAGCTTGTCCTTGAGGCCGAAACATGGGTTTCAAAGGCTGACATCGATGCGTTTTTTCAGCTCCAATTGGAGCGCCTGTGCTCGAGCGACAACCGAGCTGTCAAGGATTTTTTCCCGCAGTCGATTGAGATAGCCAAGACTGGCTATACTGTAGTGGAGTGGGATGCCGTTATGGCTGCGGCGTCAGATAATAGCCAAGTTTTATGCCAAGTCGCTATTTCTCCAGTAAAGACTATCAAAGACGAGGAGGAAACTGCATTTAACACTAGGGCTAATCGACTGTACTTTTCGCTGAACGAAGAGGATGATGGCCGCGTAGCAAGCAACTCCCTACTTATTTTGTTGGAACTACTCGCAAATTATGACAGCTACCTGGCTCGTTTCCCTTCATTAGGAATGGATGTTGCCTCAAAAATGTACGAGCTTTTGGCTTTGTACGACAGCTTGTGTGCAAGTATGGTGCTTGGCGCTCAAGCAACGAGAAATGACGTATTAACAAACATTACTACCCTCCATTTGTGTGTGGCCTCTCAATGTGTGGCTTTTCTTGCGGACTTCACTCCACGACTTAAACAACGGTTGGCGCGCCTCTTGGGTGAGGCAAATGGTGAAACTACCGCTTCAAGGATGCAAAG
The DNA here is from genome assembly GCA_001766655.1 of Phytomonas francai. Lineage (NCBI taxonomy): Eukaryota > Euglenozoa > Kinetoplastea > Trypanosomatida > Trypanosomatidae > Phytomonas > Phytomonas francai. Next base: position 208,259 of record MJCC01000008.1, read on the forward strand.
CGATTCTGAGAAGATGCAAGTGGGTACTGTGGTACTGCCCCGCGGCTCGCGGGCCACCAACAAACTCTTGAACTTTATTGAGAATGACTTTACAAGGGTTATAAAAGATTGTCAAGCACATCGTAATGATTTCTTCGATAAGATTATCTCGATAGTGCTTGAGAAGATAAATTATATAGAGATAGTGGGAGGCGAAACAAAAGGATACAACGCACGGGGGATCGAGTGGATTATGACTATGCTTCGCGAAGTGGCAAGGCTAATCCGAAGCTTGCGTCCCCTTTTGCCACCTAGCGATCTGCAAGGAATTGTGGTCCCACTTTTGGGTTCCTTGACCATAAAAATACGTGAAGTCACAAAGCCAATTCCTGCTTCGGATGTGGATACCCTCAGCATCGCGAAGTCAGATGTTTTGCTCTACAAAGCGAACGTGGAGCGGTTTGGCTATGATGTCTTACGCAGCGTAGAGGCGCGATCAGTGAATGCCGCGATGCAGTTCACCGACTTGGGTCCACGCAGCTCAGATGAAGAAGTGCTCGCATGGTTTTTTTCGGACACTGTCGGCGAAGACACCTGAACCCAGTCTTGTTTTGTAGGAAATTGGCAGGGCAACGGTATAGGAAGAGGAGAATCATTCAGGGATGCTCATGAACATGTATTCTAATTAGGTTTTGAATTATAGTACATGTTTTTTCATTTCTGATTTGGATGGAGCCCCTTTTTTTCAAGTTATATCCTACATATATGGTGACCTCTATATTGTTGGTATCTGATGTGACTCCCGTTTCCTCCACTTTATGTGATCCCTCCTCCCTTTTTTTTTTTTCAGGGACGGTTCTTGTGTTTCCGGTTGATTCTTTAGCTAGATAAGATGCTTACGTAAGGAAGCCCTGACTAACAATCTCTTATTCTTCTTCATTCTTCTTAAAAAAAAAATTATAGTCATGAATTTGTCTTTTTTGTAGTTCTTTTCAATTTCCCTTTTTTTCCTAAATGCGCAATGTGTATCGACGCACTTGGCAAGAGTCAGGGTTGAGGTTACTTTTTCCAGCGGTATCTCCATTTGGATGCGTTGATCTGCAACACATCCACACACAGCGAGCGTTCAAAAGCATGGAAAACAGGGGAAAAGTAAAAGACTTATACGTGAACGAGAGAAAAGACCTTTCGTATCCCAAAGACTTTTCTGAGGATGAGCTTTTAGCAGAAACTATTGAGCGGCTGAGTAAAGAGCGTCACGATTCGCGTTCAAGGCGCAAGCTGAGTATTTCATCTAAAAAACTGTCCTTGATCAAAGAGTCTACTGGACACAGTCACTCCTCATGTCGATCAATAACCTCGTTTCCATTGAAAGACTTATCAAGTGTTCCTCCTGAGCAGGGAATTTCTTCTTTTAAGGATCCCATCCTTCCTCAGCCTGTTCCGTCGTGCTGGAGCACATGTGAGCCGTCTCACTTACCTGCTTCTGCCACCTCATCTGTCAGTGCCAGCTTAGATGTCTCATTCAGCCTGAAGGAGATGGAGCGCATGCTTTTTACCGCAACGAAGCCTAATCAAGATGCGGACGAATTGCGGAAGGCAATAGGGGGAAAGAACAAGGTCCATCATGCTCTGAGTGCGCTTCCAGCTCTCGAGGATATCAAGACAAAGATCCTCATGCCTATTAAAATTGAAAAGGAAGATTTAACACAGGATGTGGGAGATTTTTTTGCTCGTCAAGAGCGCGCGCTTTCTAAACTTCTTCAACCTCAAAATAAGAATACTTATTCTACCGAAGAGAGCAGCCAGCGGCTGAAAGATGCGCAAGAAGTATTCACGTCCTTGGCACAACCTGGTGGGCCTCCTCAAAGCCACCCTGCTCGTACTACATGCACGCACGACGACACTGTCAGAGACGCTTCATCACAGACTGCCGATAACGCGCGACTTGCAGATTCTGTACGTCCCTTGCTATCTGTGTCGAGCGACCCCACGAGTGGGATTTACACGATTGCCCCAGAAGCTCCAATTCCGACCTTATGGGATGCCCTAAGTAGCCTCAGCCAGGCACTCACGCAGGTAAAATCTTCGTTTCTGTCTAAAGGCGGCGGCGACAAAACCTCGATCCAGATTCACCTGCACTTAGTAAGAAAGATAGTCAACGGTGATGGCACACCGGGCACATTATTGTCGCTTAATCCTGTCTATAGTGAGTTGGGTGCATCGGCTCTACATCGACTAGACGTGAGCTCTCGGAAGGAAGAACTCCTGGAGCGTATTATGAACGCCGCGAAAAATGGGATGCACATTACGGCCATTGTTGAGCCCGAAGCCGTTGTCTTGGGATTTGCAGCGGAGCTCTTTTTTTGCTGTGAGGAGGTTACATTCACCGGTCAGAAGGATTCCGTAAGGGTTGGCTTTCCAGAGTTGATGTATGGGGCGTTTCCATCACCCGTTGTGATTCCCGTTGTTGCGGAGTGCCTTAAAGATAATGCTCGACTTGGCCTTTCTTCAACCGTCTTAGCGGCCGGTTTTCTTCATGATGCTTCACCTTTGTCTTCAGGTGTGAGTGCCCCTCATGGGGTATCGATTGACTCAATCGCGGCCTTTTTGCTGCTTTTACATACAAAGCCTTTTTCACATTGGGAGGTGGCTGTGCTGCACGGATGGCGCGATAATATCCGTAGGTCAAAGATGATTCCAAGCTCTGTGACTTCTCAGTGGTGGCGCCTTTTATCTTATCACATACGACTCGTTTCTCGGGCATTTTTTTCGTTTCACAGAAGACTGCATCTAGGAACGACGCTTCGACCATCTTTACCTCGACTGATGATGTCAGTCGACGTGCGCCACTCCATCAGGCTTCAATGGCAGTGCTACTGTTGTGCTGTTCTCGACTATGCGAAGTACAAGACATCGACACGTTCCGCCGATTGTGAGTTACGAGAAATTGCGATGGCATGTTTTAATTCAACTGCGGCTTACAATTCGAGCAAATTGTACCAACACGCAATGAAAAATCTGCTTCAAAAACAGGCTACTGAACTCTTCGTCCTGGAGACGGATTTCGTGTACTTGGACGATCAAAGCTTACCCACTCCAGAGTTCGCAGAGGCGGTTGCCGATCAAATCCTGGCTGAACGGAAACATCAACGCGCTAATTCTACCGGAGCACTTCCTATAACAGTGGTGTTGGACTCCACTGTGGCGCCCGAGGCACAAATCAAGCTTACGGCTTTGCTTTGCACATCTTCTTCCCCAGTGCGTAATCCCAGCGCAAGCGAAACAAATTGTTCATACGCCATTGTTTTTGTGGGAAGTCCAGCCGAACTTCATGACAGGATTTCACTGGTGCCGTCTGCTGTAGTTGTGAATACTTTTGGCCAAACTATTGCTGCGCTGACTGAATCAAGAAGGTCGAGACTGGACTCGGTAGTAGAGCTGAGTTTGACTGGTCTTCAATTAACAGTTGAAGATCGTAGTTCAATGAACAACGATTTTGATATTCAAAAGGCTGCAATCACTTTCCTCAGATCTCGAAATATCCCTTTCGTCTTGACGTCAAGTGGCGAGGAGGGCCTTAAGGTTGTGGTGGCGCTAGCACTTGAGCTGTATCGCACGGCGACCCATGAGTGCCTGTTGTCGAATGCTGCCCTGAGATTGCTTCTATCGCAGCTTTCAGTGTACATGGGGTTGCGAAAGCGAGTGCCTGTGATTTTGGCGCAATTTGGTGTCGACGCCATATATAACGTGATTTGGCGCTATCCACGGTTCTACACAGTATATGAGGGACTGAATATTACTAAAGAAAAGTTCACCCGCTTCCTGCACACCTGCGTCGCTGCTGGTTCGTTTTCTAATGCGGATGAATTCTATTCCCCTTTCGCGCCTTCCATGGCTAGAAGTAGAGATCTCCCTAACAAATTAGCCGAACGTGTACTTTTAGCGTTAATCGACTATTGTTGTGTGGTTTTGTCACAGAAAGAGGTTTGCGCTGCGCAGGACCTAAATTTGCTTTCTATTTCGACTCTATGGTTGCATCCGGAGACCGGTGGCATTCTTTCCCTTGCTGAGCACCATTTTGGACCTCCAAAGTTGATGGCTAAGCGTATGGAAGATGAAGCGCAGTTACTGAAGCGTTCATATGAGTCACTCTCATTACTTAAATGGATGGGCGAGTGTGGGTTGATTTTCGATGCGCTTGGAACAAGGAGTCTGAAAGAAGTGAATTCAGATCCAGTACCTTAAGAATATTATTGCTCTTGCAAGTTGACGCTAGTTCGTTTCCCAATCAAGTTCACACTTTTCAAGAGACTTTAACCATATGGGAAGTAATTTTGTAATATATAAATATGAACATATACTAAGTCCAAAGATTGTTCAAGGCAATTTTAATAGCACTTTTTCTTCTTTTTGTCTTAACCTGTTTTCAAGCGTTATACTTTTTTTTTTGTACCTGGTCAAATGGTATTGCACAAATGGGCAGTAGTCAACAAGAGCGCACCACCTCCGGCTGGCCTTCGACCTTTGGCTAAATATATTCCTAGCCACCCAAGACTACGTCCAATAGATTACAAGGTTCCTTATGTCCTTCGTCCCTTTATAAAGGATCTTCATGTGAGCGAAGTGCAACACATTGAGAACCGTGGTATGTATCGTGAGGAGTTGGCCATTGAACGCGGCCGCTTTCCACGATTGCACAGGACACTAACAATTCAAACGGACGGTTCATTGAATGAGAGAGAATTTGAGTTTGTGGTCCCACCATTAGTGACTCTCTTCCAGGACCGGTTGTCTGTTCATCGTCAGCAGCAGATTGCACTCACTGCAATCGGAAAGCTAAAACGAGAAAGAAGTTGGGAAACGAAACTCAATGGTAAGGTGCCGCTCAACCCTGTCTGTAATGCTGTTCTGTTTCCGTACTGTGTGCCAAAGAAAATGCTTATGCGACCTCCCCTGGTGAATCCACTTAGTGCCAAAGTCAAGGGTGCCTTATCGAACTCGAATGGGAATTAGTGGTTAGACTGTGCTTTGGCGACTATTGCTGTGTTGATGTGTTTAGAAGCCTCCATTTATTGATTTAGTGTCTGGAGATCTAAAAAAGGTATGCACCGACAACACGAACAAAAGTAAACCACCGCCCTTAATACTATATGCGAGTACTATGGTAATATCTAGAACTATCAGCAACAGAAATAAAAAAAGAAAGTGACTGAATCCTCTTCTCTCTTTCCTTCTCTTTTCCCTTTTCTCTTTTTTTTTTTGGGGGGGGTGGGGAGTATATATGAGTATTAATAATAGATATAAAACAGTTTATCAGTAAAAGTGGGCTGGACTTCCACGTAAGTTTTCTCACTTTTTCTTTTCAAATTATGCACGAGGATTCTAACGAGTTGGAGGCGATCAAGTCGCAACTCAGCAGCAAGACATTACAAGACATCGAGGGCTTGGACCCTTCTGTTTTCGGCTTTGGTCGAAAGGAATGCTGCGGCTCGGTGCCAGAGTCGCTACCTAACAGCATGAAGATGGATAGAGAGCACATAATGTTAGCCTCTAATATGCCTGTTACGCAGTATAGTAAGCTCGCCGACAATGTTCCCTACTACAACGAGCTCCAACTGAGCCTTCGGAAGGATAGCCCCAAGGCGTCATTAACGGTTTGTGAAACTGACGGCGACCAGTGTGTGCTACGCTTCCGCACCAACCCGAGCACCCAGCGGTTTGAAATCACTCAGTACACCATCCCAGATCCCGTCGGGACGCCGTGGGCGGCGAAGGGGGTCCTCCAGGTCGACCGTACCGACGAGTGCTTCATTTTTGTCTGCGCACACCTTAGCCGGGACAAGCGCTGCGGGTACTGTGGGGCGATTTTAGTCGATCTTTTACGACAAGCCGTGCTTCGGAAGATGGGTGAGGACAACGCAAAGCGTGTCTCCGTGCTCCCATGCTCGCATATAGGCGGGCATATTTACGCTGGTAACGTTATTCTGTATCGAAAGAGCGGTGGAGTGGCCTTTGGGCTCTTTAAACCCTCAGATGTGGAGACGCTCGTGGATGCTGTTGCCTCGGGCACTGACGAAATACCCAAATCCCTACAACCGCGCATCCGTGCCCAATTGCATATTGACATACCTGAAACGGAGGAAAACGGGCGAAAATGTGCTATTATGTGATAGCTTCCTTTATATCAATAGTTTCTACCTTACGTTTTTATATAAAATGCATACGCGTGCATTGATGATACACTTATCAATAACCTTCTATTTCATCAAGAATGCCTCTTAATTATTTATTAAAAAATCACTGGAATTAAACTCGAGCTTCTATTTTACTATTTACACCTTGCTTATATAGATCACGCAATCTTGGTAGCAGTATGTTGGGATACAATATACATTCTTGGTGCTTTCTATATGGGAAAATCGTGTTGAAGTTTCTAAGGAGTATTTTTTCTGTTGCCAGATTTTGTTCTAAATACTTTAAATACTTGAATAGTAAAATTCCTTATGGTACGAAATAGACTCTCTATATTATATTTGTGCGTATTTTATAGCAACGGAAACAGATTCAGTTAAGGTTTTTTTATCGGACTTCCCCTGTCCTTTACCCTTTGTATAGCTACTATTCACTCCTCTCTCCCCCCCCTCCCCTACTAATACAAAGAAATAAGAGAGAAAGCTTTAGGGGCAACTTACAACATTACAGTACGTAAAGAAGGATGTCCGGTCTGAAGCGCGCGGCTGATTATCAGCTGACAAGTGAGAACCAAGATGACGAGGCTGATCATGAATACGAAACGGCCCCAAGTATTGCGAGCAAAGAGGAGTTATCCAAACGTCGCATCCTCAAGGTGCGACGTGACGCCAACTCTACAGGAGGTGCGGAGACCCCTTTGGCTCCCACAGGAGGTATCTTCAAAAACCTGCGTCAGACTGCGCCCGATCCTGCGCTCATCGGAAAAGCCCCCTTTGGCTTTAGTGGAAAGTTCAGCAACGGTACCAACGGACCAGGTGCCACCACAAGTGGTGATGGTGTTGACATTGTCTTGAAGCCAGTCGACAAGTTGCAAGGGGGGGGTGGCGCAGACGCTCCAGCCTTTACGTTTGGGGCACAGACGTCTTCATCGGGCACTGCGGGAGTTTCCAAAAATCCTTCCTCTTCTTTTTCGTTTACTACTACAACTGCTGGGTCAAATATGGATGCGACTCGGCCTAATGGGTTTGTTGAAGGAGACAAAACCCAGGATCAGAAAAATAGTCATTTGTTCGGGGCTAGTACGTTCAGTTTTGCGGGAGCCGTCAGGTCGTTTGTGGATGCACGCAAAAGGCTTGAGGAGGATCGTAAAAACGTCACGGAAAATACCAATGACATTGCCGTGAACACCAAGCGAGACGATGCACGTGACGAGGATAATGAACACAAAGATGGTGATACTGCGGAGAAGTTCGAGCCGCACTCTATTGTCGCGAGCAGCGGTAAGGTGCTCGCCTCAGCACCGTGCAGGTTGTTTTTGTTTGACACGACGGATAAGAAGTGGCTAGATCGCGGCGAGAGTGAGGCAAAGATAAAGCACGAAGATTACAATGTATCTGAAACGACAAGTGGGAATGCGCAAGATGCTGCTGGTGTGGAAAACAGCAACACAGCCCATTATTGCTATCGCCTCCTCGTTCGTAATGGCTATTCATTGAATTCTTTAATAGGTAAGAATGTATTCGTCTTGGGAAAAGAAGGTCCCAAGCACATCCTCTTTTCAGTTAGTAATCCAGACGGTGCTATTTCGAATTACCTATTGAAGTTCACAGGACCTAACGGGGGACCTAACACGAAAGTGTTTATCGAAGAGATCCAAAAGGCAATGTCTGACTCTGGATTGACAAAATAAAAGGCACGTATAGAGCTGTGTTTAATCAGGGAATATTAATTTAAGTGATGCCTAGCTTAATATATTAATATATCTAATGATATTAAGGATGCTGTACAATGAAATTGATGTTGAAATTTAATAAAGGGGCTTCATCGATTTTATCATCGCGTAAATGCTATATGTGTGTCTTCTTAAGACAAGAAATAGGGTAAGCTCTTGTATTTATTAAGCTTGGATGATAGTTAAAGTTGAATAATCCATTTCTCTGTTTCATTAAAACCCTTATAAAAGTCTGGAGTATATATTTCAGAGCCCCACAGCCACCACCGACAGAAGGGATTCACCCCCTTTCCCCATCTTTCTTTTAAAAATATTATGCAAAAAGTAAGGGAGCTCTTCGAACTAAACCCTGACTTAGAGCTTCTTCTCTATCCCACCGCGAACGAGCTATCAGGCTTAGCGGAGGCAATTCGATCATTACGCATTCAACACCAAAATGACATAGAAAATGATGAGATTACCTTCCAGCTAGCTGTTGCCTTGATTTCCCACTCTCGGCTTTCCTTTGTTGAGGAAGGCCTGCACATTATGGATACTCTTATTTCTACGCGGTGGCAAAACCGCTGGAGCAAAGTGCTGGCTCAACAATATGAATCACTAACCACGTCAACCCTATCACCGCCTCTTGAGGACATTGAAGGCAAACCAGTTGCTGCTGTTAAATATGATCGCTTCTCTGCTGAGAAGACGTCCACAAATAGTATTTTCACTGAGTGTGAGGTTTCTGCTTCTATGCGTAGCTCGTCGGACAGATTAATTAGCGAGGATTCCACATGCACTGATACGCGGCATATGTGTTCTGAGAAAAAGACAGACTCACCATCTGCAGCGCCCGGAAACTGCAATCTGAAGAGTGAGCCCTTGGGCAGCATGGAGGACGTACACAGACATTCACAATGTAAGGATGACTTACACATTTTTTATTATTACATGACGTTGGGGTGGATTAAACTAAAGGATTTAAAAAAAGCAAACTCTTGTATCACACAGATGCTAATTCTAGAGCCCAATAGCCGCCAAGGCCAGGCACTTAAAACGTATATTCAGGTAGTACAGCGCCAGGGAGCAGCAGTGAATACGGCGGTGATAGTTGGTGTAAGCACAGCACTGACGGGAGTCGTAGTAGCCTTGAGCACTTTTCTACGTGGGCGAGAACCTTGAGAACATGATCGGGCTATTTGCCTTTCCTTCTTTTCTTACCCTCTCCCATTCCCGACGAACACATATAATCCCCCCCCCCCCCAAAAAAAAAAAAGAGCTTGATTCTTAATCACCAGTACTCTTTTACACATATTTTCGAATTGCTGCCATGCTTATTTTATTTCCTCAAATAGCGTGCTTTGAATGAAAAAATGGATAATAGGTGAAATATTTCTATATTTACAAAGAAATGTTTGGCTTTCTTGTTAGGATTGCATTTCGTTTTTCCCCTTTTTAGGGGAAGATGAGAGTGAAATAATCTTTTCTTGATTTTTTCTTGTTATGCTATAAAAGAGTGTATACGTTTGCCTCGGCAATTTCATTGCTCATGTTTCTTTAGCTGTAAAGAAAAACACCAATAAAAAATTAAAATCCATAATATTTGCGTTACTATAGTTGTGTGCTGTTTTTTTTTTTTTCTTACCAAGTCATCTTTCCATCTCTTTAGAACCGTTACCACATACACGCAACGAAGAGACATATTTGAAAGTGTAGTCTACACAATACAAAGAGTAGCGAAACGGTATCATGTGCGGTAAAGTTACGCTCTGTTTTCGTTTCAAGCCTTCTAATGCAGCTCGGTTATTTCAAACGTTTACTCATGGTGCACTATTAGCATGCTTTAGACGTCCGCTTGTTTCATCTGGCTCACTTCAATGCTCTCGCTTCTATACGTTCAGTCACGCACAATCTCAGGTTGCTTTGGTATCTGCCCATCGCTGGGCCTCGTACAACGGCCGTGGGTCTCAGTCGACATCGAAGCCGCGTTCCACCACGACGCAGAAGATCCTTCCACAAAAGAAAAAAATCGTTGAAGCCCCACTTCGAAAAGAAAGCAAAGAAAAGAAGTCTCCTAAAAAAAGGACCTTGAAACGGAAGTTGACACCTCATCAGCTGCAGACCATCAAGTATAACAAGAGAGTTGGGGAGATCGCAAAGCTTTGGGGTGAGCAAAAAAAATCTTTACCAGAGGAACCCTTTACATAGCGTTTCAATATGACGGAAAGAGACAAAGCTGAGATGTTTCGATAGGTACCCTCCTTCAAAAAAATCAAAACTTACTTTTCGTTCTCGTCTATCTAAATCTCTTTTGTGAATCTCTGTGAAATTCATTGAGTTTTAACGCATGAGGAAGCATTTCTTTCCCTTTCTTCCGCATTGTAGAAGATACCTTTTGTTCCTTGTACTGCATCGCGCAGGTTAATTATTCTTGTTAGGGATAAACTTGTATTATTACACACAGATTAATCGTCTATTTTCAACAATGCCATACCCTATTCCTTTTTTTAGAGGGGATAAAATATGGGAAAATGATGCCTTTAGACGTAATATTTGCCTAGATCCATTTCTTACTTGCATGAGAAAGGCTTCATTCTTCTTGTCGTTGCTTCATTTTATAAGATTCAGGAAGTATAGTTTATTTCCGTCTTCATTCCATGTAAAGCTGCCCTTTAAACTTGGAACGTGCATTTTTCCCGATAGTTGACTCGTTTGGCGACTCACCGCCAGGACAGCGCATTGCATGGAGGACAACACACGCCGAGCATGCAGCGTCCTTCCGCGAAAGCGCCTTTGCCGTACGTCACGGGGCCCTGCAAGGGTGAGCCATTGAGTCCCAGGCCCCCCTCTCCCCCCCCCCCTTTGGCGTCTTCGCCGTTGTTTTCTCGCGCGCCCTCGCCCGGGCCGGGGGAGGGGGCGACCTGCGGGTTCACGCAGCGCCTGGAGGAGGCCGCGGAGGAGCGCCTGGGGGCGCTTCTGGACGAGCTCTGGGCGGGCACGCGGAGCGCGGCGGCGCTGGAGGCCGCCCAGCGGGGCCCGCGGGCGGCGTGGAATCCGTACCGCCCCCCGCACGCGGGCCCCGGGGCCTGGCCGGAGGTGCTGAATAGCCTCGTCTACGAGTTCCGCGAGGGCATCCCGGGCAACAGCCTGTTCGTCTCCGGGGTCGGCCTCGCGCGGACGGCGAATCGGACTGCGGCCGAGGGGGGCGGGGGGGAGGGGGAGACGGGCGGGGGTGCCGCGGAAGACTGCGGCGGCTATATACCGCACGACCTGGACCGGCTGCGTGTTGAGGGCCACACCCTGCCCATCGCAAACCCGGCAGGGCTTAGTAGCAGTGACCGAGCGTTGGGTGGGTTTGAGGAAATTTTCTCGCAACACGGGGCCCCCCCTGTTGATGTTTTTGCGCTGGATGATACAAATGGAGTTCTGTCACCATCCGCGAAGTATGGCGAGACGGCGCAGGATAGCACGGCAGCCCCAATAATTCCGCCAGAGATACTGAATGAGATAGAGATGCTGGTGTTTGACAAACTATGGGCTGAGGTGGTGGTGCCCTACTATGTTGAGGAATTCGGTGATAATTACACTGGTATCACGAAGGATGAGGAATCTGAAAAAGTCTCAGGGGGTACCTCTCTCCCAAAGATAGCATCGTCGAAGCTCTCTAAAAGAGGCCCCCGCAGGTTCCCCGGCGATTATGGCGGGTCAAACGGCATCCTTCGTCTTCAAGACGCAAAACCGACGAAAAAGGTTGCGAACCCAATCGCATCGCGGGGCGCCGCACGGTTTGGAGGTATTCGGCACGATACAAAGCCAAAACCCGATGAGAGAAAAGTCTCTCTCAACCGGTCTGTGCGAACACGCGCGCATGCACGAGTCCTGAGGGAAGAGGTACGAGTTGTAGGTATCGCAAACGGGCAAGATGTGTTGGAAGGATCCCCTTCAAAGCCAAAAGGATTTCCTCTGCAGCGGCGTTCACCTTGATTCGAGCTAAATGGCTACATGGTGAGCCAAAAGATCGTTATGAAAGAAGGGAATCAGCGTCGATATCAGTAGTCCCCGATTAAGCTGGGAGATGGCTTAGGTCAATCATCCCGGGAATGTCGATTCCCGATCTTTTCGACCTGCTTTGCTAAGTTGTCTTCCCGTGCAATTTTTTCTAATAATGGAGAGTGTGCATGCCTTTGGAATGTGGAAAAGGGGACAGAACGATGCATTGGATGAGATCCTTTGTGTGTGAAGTCCGTCAGAAGGCGGGGCTTTATAGATACGGAGGCACATTTACTCTCTTTCCCGCTTTCTATCTCACAGCTCGCAGCGGATACCCCGATTATTACGAGAAAAGACGGGTAAGAGGGAGGAGAAAATCTATATTTCACAGCGCACATACACTCAGTCATGCTTTTTGCTAAAGAAAAAGGAAACAATTTTAAATGTAAAAGGAAGCATACACGCAAATGAACTTATTTTATGGGGTTAAAACACTTACTTTCTCATTCTCCTTTTCCTTTTTTTTTTCAAGCGCTTCGTTTTTTTTTGTCTTGAATTCTTTGCGAATATACAAAGTTACACGTGGGCTTTGTATGTCCTCCAAGAAGCGACCTTGCGCCTGCTGTAGCGAGAACTATGTTGCCTTGAAGCGGCCGCGAAATGGAGAAATGCTCTGCCAGGGGTGCTTTTTCCGCCGAATTGAAGATGAAATCCACGATACCATTCAATCCGAAAAGCTGTTTGAGCGCGGGGATATCGTGGCCAGTGGTGCCAGCGGTGGGAAGGACAGTACCGTGCTATTGCATATTCTATGCGAGCTCAACAAGCGTCATGACTACGGCATTCATCTGGAGTTGATCAGTGTTGACGAGGGGATCAAGGGCTATCGTGATTATAGTTTAGAGACGGTTAAGCGCAACTCCGCTTTTTATGGACTGCCGCTCCATATTCTGTCCTATCAAGATCTATACGGCTGGACGATGGACGAAATCGTTGCTGTTGTTGGTCTAAAAAATAGCTGTACATTCTGCGGTGTGATGCGGCGGCAAGCTCTAGAGCGTGGTGCTGTACTCATAAACGCGAATAAAATAGTTACCGGACATAACGCGGATGATACAGCGGAGACTGTGCTAATGAATGTACTGCGCGGAGATGCCCCACGCTTGGCGCGCTCTACGCAGGTTTGCTCTGGGGGCGAGGGACTTCTTTCTCGGGTTAAGCCACTTAAGTACACGTACGAGAAGGAGATCGTGCTCTACGCACATTTTAAAAAACTAGACTACTTCACAACAGAGTGTAGCTACGCTAAGGAGGCGTTTAGGGGTACCGTGCGAACTCTCATTAAGGAGTTGGAGGTTATCCAGCCGCGATGTATTGCAGATATAGTTCACAGTGGTGAACGAATAACTGTAAACTCGAATGATGCTAGCCCAACTAACGCGCAAGGGACGTGCGCGCGGTGTGGTTATGTTACTAGTCAACGGCTTTGTCGAGCATGTGGGCTTCTAAATTCGCTAAATAATGGAAATCCACTCGCAGCGTTACGTACGACACTGTAGCGTGGTCTGTTCTGTACAATAAGGGGTGTTTCATTATGTGTTTAATCATCATTATTTCCTTCCTCTTGCAGGACTCTCTTACATGGAAAATGATCTCCTTGGAGGATAAATTTTAACGTGCTATCTCTCAATTACATTTTGTCGCTCTTAAAGCTTATTCTTTTGTTGTTATTGTTTATTAGGAAAAGAGAGATATTTAAACACACCACTTCATCAAATAAATAGGTATATCTATATAGTTTTCTTATACCTATGCAGAGCAAGGGTAGTCCCTTTTCATTGCAGGGCTTTTTGCTCGTCCTGTGGTCTTTGATTCAGTTATTTTTTTCTTCAATGCTTTCGCTTGACCCGTTGAATGAGCAGATCGAGGGGTTTCGTCTCCAGTCCCGCGGCTACGCGACGCCGCAGGGCAGAACATTGGGCGGTATTAATACTGGGCCCCGTGGAAATTTTCTCCAGCGTTTCTTTTCAGGTCCACGACAAGGGCCTCCCCCGTCGGCGCCCTCTGGCGGGATGCCGCGGTCTAACATTCACACGCTGCCGCCACCCTCCTGCAGGAGCGGGTGCTGCCAGTAGGCTGCATATGTACCAGAGAGGGGGTGGGTGGGGGTATGGCACCACGCGAGTTTGGCAAAGGGGGTCGTGATCAATCAAAGGGCTCGCAGGATAGAGGTATAGTTTACATTCCCACCATGTGTTTGCTGGCTTTTCTTTATTGTTCTTGTTGACTGAAGACAAGAAGGACGTTCATATTTTTATCATCATGGCGATAACAAATTTATCAAGTGTTAGTGCCGATATTTATTATTGCTGTAAATGTTTGCGATTTCTTCGAGGTATTGTATCGTTTGCTTCTTGATGATGTCGTAAAAAAGGAAAGAATATATGTGCAACAATTCTTTCCATATTTCTTCAGAATATTGTGATTTGTTAGTTCGCATTTACCTCGCTTTATTTTCCCGGTTTATTTGAACCTCATCGTGAATATTATTCAACTCGTCTCAAGGGGTAAAAATACATCGTGAATTCAATTCTTTAAAGATTCATTTTTGATGCAGAACGTGCTATTATGTTTATTATTAGTTTAAGTACCTTTACATATATATATATATATATATGTATGTATGTATTGACGATATTACGAGTTATTGTTGAGCTTCTCCCCCTAATAACTTACTTTTCCGTGCGTTTAGTCGATACTCAACATATACTAGGATGAGCCAAAGAAGTTATTCCACCCACAAAGGTCATCGCCTCAAACCGGACCTAACGTCGGAGCAGAAGAAGGACATCGCAGAGGCATTTTGTATGCTTGATATGAATGGCTCCAAGGCCATGACGCCGAACGATCTCAAGGTTGCACTACGGGCGTTAGGCTACGAGCCGAAGAGAGATGTAGTTCGTAACTTGATTGCCAAAATGGACCGTAGTGGTGTTTCGAACAGCATCGTTTTGGCTGAATTCGAGGAGATCATGCGCCAAGCCTTTTTTTTAGAGGACACTGATGAGGAGCTAGAGCTAGCATTTCCACTCTTTACGGAGGGCAAATCAGAGTTTATCACATTTGATGACCTAAAGCGGGTTGCAGCCGAGGTGGGTGAAAGTATGCCGGATGAGACACTCATGGAAATCATAGAGAAGGCTGATGTACTGGATCATGATCATCGTATATCTCGACAGGAGTTTATGAAAATGTTGTCATCTGAAGAGAAGAAGCACTGAGAGTTTCATGAGGTATTACTTTTCAAGAAGAGGGGATAATTGGCATGATTTCCAATGAGATGTCTTTAGATGACCCCCTCTCTTTTATTTACTCGATCGATGTCAAATTACCAAACCGTGTTTTTTCTTCAATTAAAAATAGAACCGTCAATATAATATTTTGTTCACCCTTATTTTCAATTTTTAATCACTTTTTCTTCACTGGAATGTTTTACACAGTTTTTCACTTATAATATTCATCTACGTTTAAAGGTCTTTAGAGTGAAAAAAGGGACGAATCAACGGCAACAAAGGTCACATTTTTTATTTCAAGTTGTAAAAAGTCATGTCTGATACTGCTTATGATCAGCAATTACAGCAAGCCCAAAAGGCATTCGATGAGGGTAAGCTTACCGATGCAGAGGGTATCCTTCAGAGTATGTCGCCGAATGACCTGAAGGTCTATTACAATCTAGTAATGGTTCAGTATCTAAAAGGGGAGTTAGATATCGAACAGGCGATCGCTAAGTTAGCAACGCCTTCTGATAGCTCGAATGCGACCGCTAACGGTAATGATAAAAAAAACGGTTTTCCCAAAACGAGAAGCATCACCTTATTATACGAAGGCCATGAAACAGCTTTCTATAACTTAGCAGTTCTTTACGCACGTGCGGGTTTGGTTCTAGAAGTTGCTGCTATTTTGAGAAGCTTACTGGCGATGTCCAAGAATATTTCTTTAAAAGTCCTCACGTATAGTTTATGTCTGTTGCATACGGTGACACGACCTGCACTCAAGCTGGGAGGTTCGCCTCGTAGTAAGGAAGATGAGGATCTAATCCAGAGTGTTCTTAACGAGCACATGGGGGAAATTACAAAGGATGCGGAGCTCCTTTCCTTGGTTACTGCAGCATTTGCCGATTCAAGTAGTGTGCATGAAGTTTTCAAGAATTCGAGTAATAGCCGCGTAGAGCAGTCGATATATCTTAACAATTTAGGAGTCTTTTCGATGGGGGATGGGAAGATCAGTGCTGCGGCCTTGTGTTTCAGTAAGGCGATGGTCGCATCTGAGCAGCAACCTGACTCACAATTTATCCAGCAGCCCGTCGCCTACAACGCGGCTTTGTGTGCATTGCTGCATGAGGACTACGAAGAGGCGATTAAGCACCTACTTTCTGTGCAGACCGTTATGCGCATCTCTCCTTTATTTTGGGTTCGCCTCGCAGAGGCCGCTATTGGATTAGTGCAGCACCATTACCGTACGCGCCAGCGTGAGGAGTATGAACGACAGCAGTCAGCCTTCAGCGCCCTCCTCCAGACCGGAAAGGTCTACGCTAACTTTGAGTTTATGCTTCTCCCAGGCGCCTCAGTGGTCACAGGGCCGGCACAGGAGCCCCATAAAGACAACTCTACGCACTCAGCGGCCGAGCATCAGGCCGCGGTGGCGATCCGAAACGCCCTCTTTCTGCTCATTCCGAAGGGATATTCCCTAAGCTCCGCGCTCGACGCATTTCCCGAGATGACGCCGATCCTACAGCACGCCTCGCTCTACTGGGTTGCGCTCGAGTTGTTTCGCAAGAACTACCAGGTCGCGAGTGAGGTGGGTGAACAGCTACTGAACACGCACGAAAAGCACCCCCTTCCGGCTACTGTGCATGCGACCCTCCTGTCGTACATGGTGGAGGCGCTCATCCATCTGAACGACCCGAGCTGTGCGCTGAAGGTGCTACGGCGCGCCTCTTTGTCGTCTCTGTTTAACAACCACATGTCGGAAAGCGTGGATACGGCGCAGCGAAGCCGGTTGGAGGTGATTTTTATCAATTTGGCAATTACTCACATCTTGACAGGATCTTGGAATCAGGCGCACACGATTATGGATTCCGTCCTGGCTAAGCTGTTCGAGGCGGCGCCATCGGCGTCAACCGAGTACAGGCCAGAACGAGAAGCTCTATTCGCGTATCAGATGTTAGCCATCTTCTTGGATTTAGCACAGGGGAATCAAAAGAAGGCTGCGGAGTGGCTTAATAAGCTGAGCTGGCCGTACTAGTACTTTAACAACAACAATTTTAAAAAATAGCCAGAATGGATAAGTGCGGTGGCTCAGAGAAGAAGATCAGCTATATGCGTTATTGTGCCTTTGTATATGTGGTATATATGTGTGTATGAGGAAGTATGCAAAAGGAGAAATTCACCGAAACAGAGTTTTCAGCCTTTAGGTTACAAATTTTGGAATGCAACCAAGGTGCTAGGGGTTCATTCAAAGGATCCTTTTTCCCCCTGCGCACGCTGACTGCCATTCCGTATTGATATTTCGTATTTATTGTTTTCCCCACGTTTGTGTGTGTGTGATAGATAAATCTTTTTTAAGGTGTTAAGCACATATCGTTTGATAAGTAAAATCCGAATTTTGCCTACCCGCGTCATTCTGAGTGCAAAAGGTGTGTATTCATTGATGATACAGGTGAAGTATTGGTAGTAAAGCTCACTTTTTCTTTTTTTTTTTGCCTTTTCTCTAATGTAGTTTTGTATATATATATATATATATATATGTATATATACATATACATAATATTCTTATTTTATATTTTATCAAGGTACGGTTCGGTAGTAGAAGCTCAATGAAATTCTTTGTCTCAGGAGTAGGTAAGGTTATCGCAGTGGTGGTAAGCTTGCCTATCGTAGGAGCCGGTGGCTTAAGCATGTACGTGAAGTACCGACAACAGACAAAGCCCGCACGACACGTTTTCAAATCATTAGTAGACCATAAAGGCAATTTAATCTTAGAGGGAAAGGTAGTTAAGCGTCCTAGTTCGTTCTCCATTTGCTGTCGTGTAGCATACCTTAGCCTCGTTTTTGTTCCCTTGGCAGTTCTCTACATATTCATGTCATTATGTGACAGTTGGTATAGGGTGTGGCTGAATCTACTGTACCATGGTGTCCAGAATGGTGGTCCGGTGTTCGTGAAAATAGGCCAGTGGGCATGCACTCGGGAGGATCTCTTTTCTCGAGATTTCCGTCAGATCTTTAAGCGTCTATACAACGAGGTCAGCGTGCACTCCTTTCCTGAGACACTTAGGATTCTAGAGGAAGAGCTAGGTACTGACCCCTCTGATGTCTTTGATTTTATTGACGAAAACACTCTTGGCTCTGGGTCCATCGGACAGGTCCACCTCGCGAAGCTCAAAAATAAAGATACTCGTGTCGTTGTCAAGGTGATGCATCCAAACATTATGGAGACGATTGTCCGTGATTTCATTATCTTGAATCATATAGCAGCCCTGATGCACCGCTACTTTCTATTTATAGAGCACTACAACACGCCGGAGTTGGCTCACAACTTCGCAAACCATCTCGCGGCCCAGCTGGACTTTCGCATTGAGGCCGATAACTTGGTGCAATTTCGCTCCAATTTCCACAACGAGCGCTATGTTGAGTTCCCAGAACCGCTCATGTCGACGCGCCGGATGCTTGTCGAGACGTTCTGTGAAGGGGTGCCCGCCGATCCGGAGTTTATGGCGTCGCTGCCCCCGCACGCCCGCGATGTGCTCGCTGGGAAAGGCCTCAACACCTGGTGCAAGATGGTACTGCGCGATAACTTTATCCATGGCGACATGCACCCTGGCAACATCCTCATTCAATGCGAGAATTATCATGAGCCGAGTATCACCCTTATTGATGTCGGGCTTTGCCAGCAGCTAGCGGGGCACGAGGCGGCCGTGTCGGAGAACCTCATCGAGGCGTTCGTGCGGTGGAACTCTGAATTGTGCGCAACTAGTATCTGGAATATGTCCGATCGCCAAGAATACGCTACCTATGATCGCTTCAAGGCTGACGTTGACCAAGTTTTTAAAAAATGCCGGGTTTTTCGGAATGATGAGGGCGCCATCACGAGAACTTTGCAATCTGTGTTTGATAGTATTCGCTCAAACCGCGTGCAGATGGATCCTCCGTACGTGTCATTGCTCTTCTCTGTTTTAGTGTTGGAGTCATTCCTGATGAGTTTGAATCCAGAATTTAATATCGTACGCCACACCGCCCCTTGGTTAGTGAGCGAAGGGCACATCTCCAAAGGGATCATCAAGAACTTATTGAAGACCCAGCGCGATCGAGTTAAACGAGAGTATGGTATTTTTACTGGCCGCCTTGGAGATGTGCTGGGTTTTAACACGGCACCTACCTCACATGCGTGATTCATTGGATACATTTCCCGCGTGAGCTGGAGCGAACATATTTCTAAAAGGTACCATTGTAAAGCAAGAATACAAACAGGTCGGGGAGCTTGGGCTGAATAGCAACGTAGCGGCGACATTACCGCTTGTTTCTTTTCAATATCCTTCCTTTATGCCAACCCCCTCCCATGAAAGAGCTGAATAGATACAATATTATCCGAATCTAAGCATAAAATATTTTAGCATTAGCTCTCTTATTATGCTCGTCTTGACAGCGATCTTTAGAGGTTTCTGTACGCAATGAGCCGCCTAAATTTTTACAAACTGTGCTGTATTCTCACCAATGAATAGTCGTTCGAACAAAAGGGGATCTAAAGAACTATTAAACTTCTTTTTCCTAAAAATTGGTTTGCTCTTCATATATTTATACGCATATGAAGAAGAGTTTAATCTCGATAGCGAGGCGAGTTTCCTTCTGTTACTGTAAATATTCAACATTTAATAAAGTTGGGTTCGCTAATGATTACCCCTTTTCACACATCATAATAAACCTTTTATTGGTGGAAAGCTACATCCAATCCGATGCGATGACGTGGAGAGTCATGATATACGGCGTGGTAATGCATGTCTTCTCCTCATCACACATTCTTTCTGTATTTTGTCTTCCCTCCCCCTTCTTACGCTTGCGTTACGACCCTTTTTGATTATACGTTATTAGGATACGACCTGTAGTTAATTGCCTGCGCTCATAGGTTTCGATTACAGCAAAATATACGTCGGGAGTCATTCGGATACATTTTTGCGTATATATGCATACACGATCATACACGCATATATAAATATATATATATATATATATATATATAATATACTACGCATTGCCTTTGCAGTTCCAGTTAAAAGAAGGTGGTCTATTAAGCGGCACTAATTTAAATTCTACACTGAGAATGCATTGCTGCTTCGCAGGTAAAAGGGGCGATTTGCAGGAAGCTTATCTTTTAAGCGATTCGGGTGCTCCGCAAATGGAGTCTACCACTGGACGGAATAGGCTATCTTATTTTGAGTCGTCAGGGGGCACTGAGGAGAACTTACAACATCCCTCCTCTGTTGACAACAACGAATCGAGTTCGGTCATCTATGATGATTACGGCTTCCACATCACTGCGCGTGAGAAGCTCGCGGAGAACAATTACAAAAAGCTGCACAAGGAATCGGATCATTCCGAAGATATCTGGAATAATATCTTCCTTGAATGGAGTAATACCTCTCTGGAGACGAAGAAAAAGTACTGCCGAAAGGGCATTCCGCAAAATTTACGAAAGTTTATATGGCAGCGTCTTCTCGATAGCCATAGCGTACATAATCCCTCAAGTAACCTCTACTTTGAGCTAAAATCTAAGCCTTTGGCGTCGGAAGAAATTTCAGAAGCTATTGAGAAGGACCTGAGCAGAACTTTTCCGACCCAAATTATCTTTGAGGAAGGTGGCCCGGGAGATGGAAAGGAGATGCTCAGAGGCATTCTTTACGCCTATGCAAATTATAATGTTGAAGTCGGGTACTGCCAGGGAATGAACTTTCTTGCAGCCACTCTGCTATTGCAAATAGAAGGGGAGGAATCCACATTCTGGGCTTTCTGCACCTTGATGGAGTCCCCACCTTATCGGATGAAGAGCCTCTACGAAAAAGGGTTTCCAATGCTCCCCTGTTATATCCATGCTTTGCAAAAACTTCTAAAAGATAAGAACAAAAAGTTGTTCAGACAATTGGAGAAGCATAGTATCGCCGGCTTTCACTTCACCATAAGCTGGTTCCTGACGCTTTTCTCGTATAAATTCAATTTCGGATTAATTTCAAGAATTTGGGATATGTTCTTATGTGAGGGTTGGAAGCCAATCTTCCGTATTGCGCTTGCTTTACTGTTAATGGAAAAAGATAAAATACTGGCACAAATGTCCGAATTGGACATGAACATCGTATTGAATGCTATTGAGGAAGGTAAAAATCAGGATGAGCTGCTGAAGCGCGCCCAGTCGATTAAATTTTTAACTGCAAAAATGAACCGATACATTAAAGAGTTCCGACAACAGAAATCCTGATTCCCACCACTTTTGGTGCCATCACCACTCGCCGTAGCGGGTATGGGAATGCATAAAATGGAAGATGGAGTAGGAGAGAGTTTTATGGTCAATATGGCTAATTCATTATTATTATTATTATTGTTTTAGTTTTCAATTTAATTAGGGTTCTCGTCGCTTTTCATATTGTTTTGTAGTTTTTTTTTTTTTTAATTAGCAATGGGAAAAAAATACAATGGCACACCATTCCGAACATGTTGACTAGAAGAGAGTTAATAGTTTTTTAAAAATAAGAGCTCCCGGTCTGGATGCCAAAGTAAAGCCATCTCACAATAGGGGATCCGTATTGATAAAAATTCTTATAACTGGTGATGCGAGGCGTCTGTTACTAATCAAGAGGAAATAACTCTTTGATGTATTAAAAAATGTTCTCTTCAGTTTCATGTGCATTCGATAACTAATGATTAGAGAAGAAAGGAAATTTCTTACTTTTCGCCCGCTCACCCTGTGCCCCTTTTAAATAAAATTTACCTTTTCTTCATGTGTTTACTCATTGATGTATTGGTAAAAGCAGTTTCTTTTCTTAATCAACCACAAAGTCTAATCAATTGTCCCTGGTTGGGGTGGGTGGGTCGCCACCTAGACCAGTAGTAAATTATAGCAAAACAAGGCTAGAAGCCACTGACGCAAGCGTCCGTCTTTTTTTAATGTATCATATCTAATAATGTGATACAGACCATGAACTTAGGATCTTTCTTTTCTTAGTGAGCCTCTTCTTCACGCAGGTCTTGTGACATCATTATTACACCTTTGTATACGCTCTGATACATGCCCCTTACTCTTCTTAACAGAATATACATACACTTCCTATCAACTCAAAAATTAGACTAACTTTAAGCGATTCCGTTTGCTTTTTTTCACCATGGATGAAAGTAGTATTTTCAAAGACGTGGTGAAGGAAGAGGCACCCCTGAGTAGCGTGGACACACGAAACGTTATATCATTACCGACTTCCGTGCTGTCATCAATTAGCCAGAGATGCGTTCAGACAAATGTTGAGGCCTACGCTAGCGCCGGCCGTCAAACCCCGCGTGTGAATCTTTTGGCCGTCGTATCCGCACCCGGACTGGTGGAGACGCACGCGTCGGTTTGCGGTAGAGGCAATGAGGGCAACTGCCGACCTCATCAAGCGCAGGTCAACGCGGAGCGGGGGGCTCCACATCTTTTGGCCGGTAATGGCATCCAAAGTCAAGGCTCGCTTGCGAAGCCTCCGGCCCGCTCTGGGCCGCCTACACCCGATCTTGTCCACCGGACATTCTCTTTAGAAAGCTCCGTGATAGGAAGTTATGGCCCGTTTGGGGTTTTGCCCAGCGGCAGGAGCGATTCGGATTCGGAGCATAGCGATGACTCCGGCCCACCCTCCCCGGGGGGAGACCGCAGCACCACGCCAAACGCGAACAGGTGGAGCTCGGCGAGCGGCCGCATTGTTTGCCAAAACACAGCAGACTCAGCAGGGTCCGAGTCCAACCAACGCTTCGTGGACGAGTTCGGTTTCTTGCTCGACGAGGAAGCACAGGCGATGAATCAGCTTTACCGGAAAAGGAACGATGCGCGCAAGACACTCGGGTTGGAGAATAAGTGGGAGTGCATGACGGCGGATTGGGATTATACTTACAACTGCATGCGCGAAAAGCTCAAGGAGCGCTGCCGTAAAGGGATTCCGGCGAAGCTGCGTGGTATTGCATGGCAGCTGCTCATCGGATCGCACGCGATTATGATGACTCCGAAGAACACTGGGGTCTACACTATGCTATGCAACAAAACGCTTAAAGACAAAGAGGTGGACCTGTGCATCGAGCGTGACCTCGCGCGTACCTTTCCCAACAATGTTTTGTTTCAGGAGGAGGGCGGTGCCGGGCAGGTGTTCCTGCGGAACGTCCTCCATGCATACGCGGCCTGTGATCCAGAGGTGGGTTACACTCAGGGGATGGCATTTCTCGTGGGCGCGCTGGCGACGCAGATGGATGAAGAGAGGTCTTTTTGGGCTTTACACGAGATGATGTATCACCAACGGTACAGGATGCGTGAACTTTTTAAGCCAGGTTTTCCTATGCTAAAGCAGTTCTTCTACCAGCTGAAGAGGCTTCTTGCTCGCCTGCTTCCCAAATTACACGAGCGTTTTGAACAGCTTGGCGTGGTCCCGTCCTTTTACGCATCTCAGTGGTTTATGACTCTATTTGTTTATCACTTCCCTTTCCATGCCCTGCTACGCATCTGGGACATCTTCTTTAGTGAAGGCTGGAAAATTGTGTTTCGCACCAGTATCGCTTTGATGAAGTGGGAGGAAAAGCGGCTTATCTCGTTGCCATTTGAGGAGCTGCTGCCAGCCCTGAAGTCACTCCAAAATTCCAAGGATTGTCGTGAACTCTTGCACCGCGCGCATCGGGTAAAGTTCAAGACATCAGAACTCAACAAATACGGCGATGAGTACTGGAAACTTGTCGCCAAACCTCAGGAGGTGTAAGCAAGGGGTAACCAGACATGGAAGGAGAGGGGAACCGCGGCGTGGGAATAAAAGTTAATAGACTTGATCTCACCACGATCTTTTCAGTTGGCACGTATACAGTCCTTGCCATAGGAGGAATGCGTAGTAGGTATGAATAAATAAATAAATAAATGAATCTATCTATCTATCTATCTAAATAGATATGGCACCGATAATCAATAGCACTGTCCATAGTTTTTGATCTTATTTCTATTTATATATACAAATACACGGATATACCATTTTATGTGCATCAGGACATTTCTTTTGCACGTTCTGGTAATCGAATTTTAGCTTGGTTCTACTTTGCCAACGGAAATACGTGCATAACGAACGGTGATAGTGCTTCGCAGCCTGCTTTACGTTTTCTGTAATCTTATTGACAGGTACTCGTACGTCATCTGTCTTTGCGTTTGCTTGTTTGATTCCTTTTAGAGCGGTGTACTTTCACACATAGTTTAGGGAATTCTTGACCATAGTTTAGGCCCCTTTATCAAAATTAAGATCATAGGGTTGGAAATTCCTTCTATTTTATGCATGTTTCCTTTTTATTGTCTTTCTCTTTCCCTTTTTTAATTCATTTTGTATCTTTGAAAAATGTTTCCGATAATTCTATTACAGTATGACTGCTATACTTCTGCACTCTATTGTACCTTTCTTCAGAAAGTAAAATAAACAAGAGCGGCTGTTCGGGAGCCAAGATAAAAGGAGACGTCTACAAAATCTACTCACAGTAAGCAAAGCCGACGTGGGCGGCGTTTGGCACATTGCAAGAACCGCTTGGCCGCAAATTTCTTTCACCAGCTAGAAGACGAATTTGAAGAGCTCCACTTTCCCGGGCGGTCTGCTTGGCTGCCGCGTCGAGCTCCAAAAGGGGCCCTCGAGCGTGTGGGCCTTGCGCGACTTCCTTTGGAAGACGGTGCAGCCGAGGTCGAGTGTGTGGCCGAAGACTGCCTGGCATCAGTAGCGACGCTGCCCTCGCGGCAACAACGGGTGGATCTTTGTCAGTTTCAGGAGGCGCTCATGCGTGCCTATGATTTCGTTGATGCGCTTGAAAGCCAGCTAGAGGTGCTACTGCGCACTCGGAGGGCTTTGCGTACGACCGTGGGGGTTCTAGAGAAGCTTACCTTGCTCGTAGCCCCGAGTGAAAAAAATAGGGATTAAATATGTGCATGCAGTTTCCCTCAATATATATGCAATACATTATTCCTGCTATAACACAATGACAAAAAAAAATTAAAACTCAAACATACGCTACCGTAGCGACTCCTATGTTTGTGGTTTATAGCGAATATGCCAGATGTCTAAGGTGATATACTCAAGATGTACTTCTTGTTTTTTTTTTTCTGGGTTGTGGGATACGAGAATAGATATATTAGTGTGTTTATATACGTAGCTACTTCCTCTGCGAATACATCTCGTAAGCTCATTTTTTTAAATTACCGTTGCGCTAGTTTATTTAATCATATTCATTCATCCCCACGAAAGGGTACCTAAGGAGGCAATATCTATATATCTATATCTATAGATATAGATATTGCTGGCATCTCACAGACTCGCAACATATCGCTAACATCATGCTCTTTAAAGTACGCGCTCCTGCTGCTCAAAAGGAGGAGCGCCCCCAAAACCAAATGTCGGTGGCACAGATCCTCGCGTTTCGCGATACATGGTCTGATGCGCCGTACGAGGGCTTTTCAGTTGAGCGTTTGCTTTCCCATGCTAGGATCGAGAAGCAAAGGAAGGCCGAGGTACCAAAGTTGGTGATGTCTGACAACGGGTTCCGTGTGCGCGATAAGACTGAAATGGATGAGTCTGAGCTTGAGCTGCGCCGGGTCCAGGGTGCGCTGAACAAACTGACGGAGCAGAATTTTGATGTCGTAGGCCAAGAGATGCTCTCACACGATCTCATTTGTAATGCAGCCGTGCTTCCCGGTGTTGTGAAGATCGTTTTCAACAAGGCGGTCTCGGAGCCGGTCTTCTCCGCTCTCTATGCACGTCTTTGTGCACGCGTTGCTAACTATGAGCGGGAGCTAGTCAGTGAGAGCAAAAGTAATTCGCGTATTCTCGTGAGACTGGAGGCAGCTCAGAAGCAACTCATGAAGGGTTCCTACATGCCACCAGTAGGCGACTTCGTGCGCTTTGTTTTGGTATCTCATTGCCAAAAGATTTACGATGAGTTCAGAAGCCAGGTTTCACCTAAAGATCCTGAGACGGCGGAGCAACTTCGGAAGCAGAATATGGCTAACATTAAGTTTATCGGTGAGCTTTATGTGAAGTCGCTTATGACCACGCGCGTCATCGTGAGCATCGCGTCTTATGCGTTGGCTCTTGGTATTGAACCTGGCGTCACAAAAACAACTGTGTCTGACGTAGACTTGGAAATAGCGTACAATCTTTTCTATGTGATAGGGAAGAAATTCGATGAAATGCCGAATAACAACTTCGCCGACGTGGTTTGGGGTGCTTTCCAAAAGTATGCGGACGACACCGGATTCCCGAAACGCATCCGCTTCTTGGTGCAAAACCTCTTAGACTGGCGGAAATCAGGGTGGAAACCGAAGGATGTCGCGCCCTTGGCCTCATCCAGCACCAAAACAGATGCTCCGTCAGGAAGCAATAACCCTAACACGCATAGCGAGAGCCAGCACTCCAAACCGATGCATCGGGTAGTTAGTAGCAATAGCTACCAGGACCACCACCACCATCCCCATCACCACCAACATCACCACTATCAACAGACAAGAGGGCAAGAGCGCGTCCACAGCTACGCTGACTTCGGGCAGTTCCCCGACGTCGCTAATGGCGGCTCCTTCCACCAGCCCTATCTACCTCCACCCGGGCCAGAGATGTTGGCGGAATCCGACGGGACTTCAATGAGCGAAGAGGACAAAAAACTTCTCTTATTGGCTCAGCCCCCGAAGAGCCTCACCCCCAAGGTCGAGACGCAGATCTGCAGCATAATACGAGATGCTGTCGTCGGCGGAGACTGGCCATACGCAGAGAATGCTCTCCGTGAGCTTATGCCAAACGAGGCCAAACTCATGAGCATCACGTGCGCCGTGTTCGCGATTACGAAAAAGGTAACCCTCAGCAGTAGTGAGGAGGATCGCGATATTTTTTCAAAGTCGCTCACATATAGCATCTTTGCACCTGTAGTATCTAGGGGTTACTCGTGGTTTCTCGCCGATGCGATTCTAAAAAACTATAAGGAGGATGTCCCACGTGTCTTTTCTCGTTTCATCGCGGCCGTATTGGCGACACCGTCTCTAGGCTTCCTTGTGGTCCTGCGAGACATCATGGCACGCACTGCAAATTACCTTGACGTACTTCTCACATCCTTTGAGTGTGCTGACGAGGACTGTGAGGAGAATTTTATAGATGTCTGGTCTAGTTTAGTCTCAGCGTGGCGCCGAGAGCGCTCAAATGATGTGGAGCTGAAGGATCCCATTCGCATCCTAAACTGCATTGCAGGGGTGAAGCAGAGGCCTTTCATGCGGGACATCGCTCAGGACTTCGTGATGGAACTTGTATCAGCCGGTATTATCACCGACGAGGCGGTATCTGCATGGACAACAGAAAGGGGGAACATTGATAAGTTCAAACCCTTTTATGAGCAAATCATGCAATTCTATCCTCGACGAGAGTAGAAACTCAAAAAGCAGCAATATATATATCTATATCTATCTATCTATATATATAGATACCAATAGTAGTAGGGTAATTAAAGGTCATAATTTCTGGCGATAACTAAAAGTTAATTTAATTTTTATTAAAAAGAGAAGGTATTAATTTCATGAGAAGACTGTTCAGGAGAAATTTAGCCCACTTTGTGAATACTTGCAACAAAATAGGTTTCCCAGTCAAAATATATATATCTATATATGATGGATTCAATCTCAAGCATTTTAAACAACGAATGTTTCATTAGTTTTCTTTCGAGGAATAAAGTTTAAGCGAGCCAGTATCCCTCCTGCCAAAATATCTTTTCATATTTTGCATTGCTTTAATGGATAATATGATTTGGATTTGGGCACGCATAAAAAATTGTCTCTCAGCTTCTGTCATGCGCCCCATTGTCCTCGCTGACTGAATACATCTCTTGATAGATTGCTGTGATGATCATTGTTATCGACTCTACTGCGACGCACTTGCGCCTTTCCCATTATTAACAAGGTATTCTCTAGCGAACACTTGGTTCTGAAACCACCGATGCTTTTTCGTCACACACCGATCTGTTTTCGCTCGACACATAAAAATGTCCTGCGAAAGCCGCGACCGCATATGCACAAGTACAGGGAGCTCAACCGTTGGCAGCGCGAGGCGCAGGGCATTAGTAAATGGGACCAGTCCCACTCCCACCGCCCCCAGCCCACCATTGAACGCTTTAACCCCGAAGGTGTCGGCGTCACCCGCGGAACGTCGTCGTTCGCGTGGAAGTGGTGGTACACACAGCAACCTTGGCTGCCCAACGTACCGCCGGACTCCTACATCCCGCCCAAACCGGAGGGAATTCGGCCGCCCGCCTGGGATGAGGATTTTACCAAAGTCGTTCTCGGTATGAATGACGATGAGATAAAGTCCTACCTGATGGATAAACTGACCGAGGTCATTTTTGTTGAATCACAGCGCGATGGGTATGAGTTGCGTCGGCTCGATTTTGAAGGGAACCCACTCACAGACTTACCTGAGCGCCGCATCATTGAAAACTTTGTTTTTGAGGAGGAATCGCTGCGCGAGCGCGTTCTTGATCAGGTCGTGGAGGGCATTTTTCGCCTTTCCCCCACCTCTGAAGACCGCAAGGAGCTTCGGAGTGTGGCCAACATCATTGATTTTATTATCACACACGTCACGGTCGCACGTGATGTACCACAAAGTCGTATCACGGAGGCCGCCCTCGCAATCATGCGCAATCACCCGCTGCAGCCAGAGCTCGGCTTCGAGCACGCACTGCCAACGGATAACATGGATGGCGTAGTCCGGGAGTGGGAACGTATGCACCACTTGGATTGGCAGTTCGGTAATGCCGTGTATGAGCCTCGGGATGTCGAGAATACGCGTGGTAACTTAACTTGGCTAAGAGAAATGCACAATCAAGCAGATCGTGAAGCGTTTGAGCGCGACCTTGCTAGTGGTGAAGCAAAGCGACGACACATGGAAAAGATTAGAGCAGCATCCCAAGTAGTGGAGGATCACACCTCTCACTAGGGAGGGGATTCTTCAAAAGTAAATTAAGAAATGAGGTGTTTTTGCGTAGCTTTGAATGATCACCTGGTTCAATTTCTGCATGTGTTGATTTATATGTGCATGATTTCACTTTATCTTTTATACATTGCACATATAGAAACGTGTCTATGTATCTAGTGAATTAAAAATGATGCACTGACTTTCCATCCAGTTTGCTTTTGCACATTTCCCTCTTCCCCCTAATTCTATAGATATAATACATTAATAGAAAATAACGATGAACCACTTGGAGCAGGATGATGGATTGAATGCATCAAAAGAAGCTGCAGTTGAGGACACATACCTCCTTGATGAGAAACTCCAACTCATGAAGCTCTGCTTTTATGATCACGAGTTTGGCATTAGCTTGAATTCACATGAAAACATTAGCGATAGGGACGGTGGATCGAGTGAAGATCTCAACACTGATGCGGGATATGTCCCAGAGTTCGACCCTTTGACCTTTGTCGAAAATAAAATTAGTCAAGGAGTGCCATTAGAGAATCTGTGCAAAGACTTGACATTTTTCGAGGACTTTGTTAAAGATAAAATTTCACACCACGTCAACACTGGCATGCGTAATGCTTTCCTCAGTGTGTCAGGCTACTTGGTCAGCATGCAGGAAGATTTTCAGTGCGCACAGCTACCCCTTGAAGCTTCTATAAAAAGACTCAATGGAGCAACTGAGCGGCTTCATACAGCTACCCAGTTTGTTCAGGAAAAGCTCGAGCGAGCGAGTACTGCAGAGGAGGAGCGTATTTTTGACATTGTATTTCTTAGGGCACTACTCTCTTACGAAAAAATGGTCGACATAATGGCGGGGCTAATGCAGGATATAGCCGAGGTCTGCGGGGCGGACAATGGGGCTTTTGGTCAGACAGATCGCCTTTTGCGGGCCGCAGAGGAGTCCGCGAAGGGAAGCCGAATGCCGCCAAGGAGAGACCACAGAGGACTCGATGGTTCTCACCCAAGCATAGCCCCACACGTCATCCAGCGTCTCGAGGAGGTGAGCACCTCCATGCACCAACTCAACGTACTGGTGTCTCTGCTTCCTGCCCTTCCATCAAAGAACGAGGAGAGGGCTGAAGTTTGTGAGTATGCCCAGGAGAGCCGTTCTTTTGTGTTGGCGGCACTGAGGCTTGTTGTGAAGTTTCTGTCCTATCGCTTTATTGAATCCCCCGAGCCGAGGGTCACCCAGCATTTACAGGATGTCATGAGACTGTACAGCGTGATTAATGCACAGGAGGTGTTCTGTGACATGTTCTCCGAAACAGTTTTGTACCCTCATCTCGAGAGCGTCTTATCCTGGAAGGTTGCAGCTCAGGCCCGACAAAGCCCCGATGAGATGGTGCGATTACTTCAGCGGTTGGAGCAGGAGCTGCGGGATGCCATTATTCCTCTTTTCCCGTTGATGCGTCGAAGCTTCGCTGGTGCAGCTTTTTTTCCAATTTCTAGGATTATGTGGCCAGCCGTGTGCAAGTTGCTTGTTGAAAAGCTTGCCGCACTTTGCGATATTGGGATTCCTGAATCCTTTCATAAGCGATACACGGCGGCCTATCGACTCTTGTCCCTCGCAGAACATGCGTGTACTTCTGCAGAAGAGTTGGTCGCACTCCGGCAGTCGCCAAGCGTTGCGTTGTGGAACCAAAAGTGGAATACCGACATTTACGCCGTCATGCGCATCACTGAAATGGACAAAGCAATTGGCGCCGCTTTAACGGACCTTAAGCAGGCCACGGAAATAAAAGTGGCCATCCAGAATGTATTTCAAGTTCTTTTTAATCAGATGCAATGGCTTTTTTCGGAAGATGTGCTTCTCACCGTGTGCATTCCCAAATTTCTCCGAAAGGTTGATGGGAGCTGTAAACTGGTTTTCCGAGACGTACAAAAATACATCACGCCACCTTCTGTGGTAGCACCATCCTCTGAAACAGGTACAATTCAAGAGCAACCCTGCAAAATGGATGATGTGTCTCTTTTCTTAGCGGCCATCACCGGAGCCTCGCGTGTTGTAAACTTTCTAGAAAATTCCCTTCTTGAGCATCTGAAGAAGCATTGTCAAGGGTCGTCTTCGTGCATCCTTTCGCTTACTAACCTGCTGCACGCTATACGAGATTCCACATGCAAGGTGTTCATAGAGGACGCTCAAACACAGCTGGTTGAAAGGGTTCTAGGTGAGTGTGTGGGTGGCCTGCAAAGCATCAAAACGGTGCGTTCTGCGTACTTTCACACGAAAAAACCATCTCCCACCTCTCCATCGTGGTATGTCGCGAGCATCATCGACCCCATTGTGCGCTTCTCCACGGCTGCACGAGCAAACGATCTTCCTGAAAAGGTAGTGATGTTCATGCTTCAAGCTATTGTGGAGCGTGTCGTGCAGCAGTTCACAGACATCTCCCGCGATACTCTCATTACTGCAAGGAAAACAGAGGAAAGCTGGGAGAAACTCCGGAGAAGAAAGGATGGGGCTGGCGCGCCTTCAGGTAGCACGAACAATTTGGTAGGCTTTCCCCGTGATTCGTCTTCATCTACCTCTTTGCCGGTTTCATCATCAAAATCGATTCTTCAAGGAGCTCCTGAAGGAATGGCAGATCGGGAAAAGATGTCGCTTCAGTTACATTTAGACGCCAAGGACTTGGAGAATAAGCTGGTATCATTAGGTGCCGACTGTAAGATAGTGTCGTTTTTTGAATCCATCGATGATTTACCGTGTACCACTGAATTAGACACGGATGTCGGCTCGCTAAGATAATTGCCTGCGTTGAAACTGTCGGTAAATTAACTAACTAAACGTGGAGACATTTATGTTCCTGTGTTGCAGTTTTCCTTCATCCCTGCTTCGCTCTCTGATCGAGAATTTCGATCTGGAGACTCGCTTCTTTCTTGTTTTCAATGTGTACGAGAAGGTACTTCTCTGGCAAGGTTTAGTATTTGATGTCTTTTGTTTTTGCTATCTTTTTCATAATCATTTTATTCGTTTAATTCTTTCTACAGAAGAAGCCGTGGCTAATTGTATTTTATTGGATATGTGAACGTCTCCTTTCAGAGTATTTCATCCTACTCTTGTTATTAATGTTAGACACACACACATATATATATATATATATTCAACTAGCCTTTTCTCATCGGAAAAGAAGGAAACCTTGAAGAGGAGTGCTTTACTTTTCTTCTAACTGATACAACCTAGTTCATGAAGAAGGGAAGCAAAAAGAAAGCCTCTCAGATAAAGGAGGAGCCCAAGTTGACCGTAGATGATGCGAGGGAACGCTTGTGGCGGGCCATTCCATGTGTTGCTCATGCTTTTAAGACTGAAGTGGATGCAGGGGAAGATGTAGAGAGGAATAGGTCTCCTGTCGACCAACAAACGTCGGATTTCGTCAATGAATCAGCCCTTCCTTATGATACGATGGAACACATCGTTCGATGCCTCTACATGGCGGCGCATGGGAATCCGACCCCTGAGGATGTTGATCAGGGAGTTTCCTCAGTTTTTGGTGGGTCGCCGATGACGCACCAGGAGTTTTACTCAAAAAAAGATCTCTACCACTTTTTAGACAGCATCCCAAACCTGTGGCTTCCTCATGCGGTGCTTCCCACGGAAGACGCGCTCGTGCGGCTTAACATGAACCTCGTGGATTGCATCACAACCGATGAGCCACCGATAACGATTATAGATGATCCTTACAAAACCTTGCTTCTTGAGCCATCTGTCTGCAGTCTGAAAATACTCACGACTCCCGTGGAGTCCTTCGTGACACTCACCACACAGTCTCCGCATAAGGAAATATTTTCTACCCTTTGGCGATGCATCCGCTCTGCCAGCAGCGAGGGAGCGTCAGCGTCGACCGCCGGGGAGCCAGATGTTCTCACATCGAGCCAGTTCAATGTGTTTTTCTCATGGTTCATCGAACTGCACTTCTCAAATGCGTCGGTTCAGCGCTTAGAAGTGGCGGCTCGAAATATCTGGCTCGAATTTCTTAACGAGAGGGGTGAGATGGATATCGAGAGTTTTAAGCGTGCCTGTGGGTTTGTCTGCAGGCGCTATACAAAGCAATTGAACACGACAAGCTATCTTGAGAAGCTGCTGTCCATTACGCAAGCACATCTCAAGACTGCGGGTGGGGAGGGTCTGTGCCCTTTAACGTCAATTAGCCCTGGAGAGGTAGAAACTGAGCAGCCCCGTCGACGGCTTGAGGATCCTACATTACTGTACATGCCTGAAGACCTACGCCACTGGCGGCAGGAAAGCGCTTTCTATAACTGTGGCCCCTCTGAAAACCGAATTCTGATTCACGGTCCGCGCTTCATGGGCAAAACAACAGTTGGGAAGGCTCTTGCTAAGAAACTCCATGCGGCTCACTTAGATGTGCTGGAGCTTGCTAGAGAGGCTACGGCGAACGCGTTGAATGGAGATAGCTTGGGCCAGGAGCTGGTTAACCTCGTAAAGAATTCCACGCCTATTCCACTTTCTCTTCAAGCGGCGCTGATTCGCCGCGAGGTGACAAACCGGAGCATGTATGAAGGTTACGTCTTCAGTGACTCGCTTTCGCTGAGTGCGAGTAATATGCATGCGGTAGCTCAGTTCCTTGAGGACTGCGGTCTGGCAAAAGACGCGATTCCGAGTGTCTTTCTGGAGATATCTTCCGCGGATGTGGAATGGATTCAGGAGGTTCAGGGAAATGTCATCGCATCGCGGCTTTCTGTCGATGAAGCACTGCTGGCGATCCACGCGGCGAAACAGGAGGAGCTGCGGCGAGAAAAGGAAAAGGTAGAGATGTTGGCCTCCTGTAAGGAGGCTCTGGCGCATTTTGCTCAGCTTCAGAATGACAAGAATGTTCCCGAAGAGGAACTGTCCGAGGCCCGCGAGAGGGCAGCCGAAGCAGAGGAAATGCTCGCTTCTTCGGCGAACGAGGCGGAGGAGGAAAGCAGCAGCCGCGCTCTGGAGGATCAGCAGTTGCCAGACAGCGAAACCGATAATGGAAATGGAGATGATGCTCGGGTTTTCGAGTGGATGCTCGGTCGGCTCATCGATAGTGGCCGCGAATCTCTTCTCGACCCCGCCGAGATAAGCCCAGATAATAAACCCTTACCATTTACTAGCCTTCCAATTCTGAATCTTGCGGTCGAGCGTGCTGCCCTTCGCAATGCTATTCTCACGGTCGACGGGACATCGGGTGCCGAGGATATCCTCACCTACGTGGTGCAAACGCTGGATTTAAAACCCACTCTGTTATCTGGTGAGGTAGGGGTGGGCGGCGCGCCCAACGAGGGTTCCACAGAGACCTTAGAGGACGAAAAGACCCTTGGGCAACTTAGGGAGGAAGCGGCCTTGGCCAGTGGCTTCCAGTATTCCCCCACATGGAAGCGTTTTTGCCCCGTGACCTTTCAGGAGGACCACGTCCTCGTGGAGGGTTCACCAGTTTTCAGCTACACCCTCCGCTCGTACCTCTACGCGATGGCCTCACGTGATAAGCTTGAAAGGTTCAAGCGAAACCCGCTTTTTTACCTTCGGAGTATGCCAGCAACCCGGGAGCCGATCTTTCTCGTGGCGGGTAATGGAGTGCTGTGGGGAGGGCGTAAACATGACAAGACCGTCTCGAAACTACATTCCTTAGTCAAACGGCTTGCTCATTCTCTACAGCTCACCGTGATTTCGCTCTCTGACTATGCTTCCTCGCATGGCCAGTACTGTGAACTGCGTGATAAACGAGGAGCCATTGCCTCGAGTCGCGCCGATTTCGATCGAGAGGAGCGGCAACAGCGTGCCGCTCGGCTGGAAAAGCGCCTTCGTTTAGAATCCAAACAAAAGCGATCTTCAAGCGTTAAGAAACCTAAAATAGCGAGATTGTCGAGTGGGAAGAAGGCTTCTCCCGCTTCAGGCGAGCGGGAGACACCTGCCAAGGTGAGCTTTATCGTGAAACAGCGACCAGAACGCATGGCGGATGTTCTGGGCGAAGAAATTAAGAAAATCCAAGAAAAACAGAAGAATAGTGTACCTGTTCTTATCACAGCACTTGACTCGCAGGATCACAACCTTGCAGTGTTGGAGCAGCTGCTCAAGGAGGATGCGATTCCCAAAAAAGTGCTTCTACTCCGGTCTGGATCACTTCCCATACCATTGGATGCGGATAACGAGGACAGGCCCAATCTCGATGAAACTTTGGTCGAAAGCAATGATGAGACATTTGGTAGTTTTTTTGGTGACGAAATTGTGGAAAAGATTAAGGAGTATCAAGGCAGCGACGACTATGATTCCTCCGAGCCTATTCGGATACACGAGATCGACATGCTCGGTATGTCTGAGCAAGAGTTGCTTTGGTATATTTGGCAGCGTTTCAGCCCTGCTGCAGTTCAGGCGATTCCCGGTGTTGTGGATGAAAACCTCGGTCTTGATGAGGGCGAGGAGGAGGAAGAGTTCATGGATGAAGAAGATGAAGAGGGAGAAGAGGAGAACCAAAAGCTGAGGACCCTCTTAGCCACAGCTCAGAAGATAGAACCCCTTTTAAAGCCTCGGCGTCGCTTTCTTCATCAGTTCGGCTCACGCCTACAGTATTGCCCCGTGACCTTGTATACGAAGCGCCTTCTCGTGCGAGGCAAAAATGAACTTTGTCTTTCCTTTCTTGGGGATTTGTATTGTTTCGCTACCGAGGAGTGCTTGAACCAATTCCAGCGGAATCCGCTTCGGTTTGTCCATGATGTTCCGCCGCAGAATACACCCCCCCGACTCTGGGTGGTGGGGGCAACGTTTTCTGGCAGGCAGACGCTGAGCGCCGGGATTCAGCGCGAGTTTGGTATTCCTTTCTTCCGGTACGATAGAGATTTCCTCGAGAGCTGTATCGAAGCCGCAGTCACACCTGGTGGAGCGAAGGTCAACGACATATTCATTCCGGAAGCCGACTTAACCCAGGTATCTGCGGCGGCGGCTCTCGGCACCAAGATTCTTCATGAACTTCGTGAATTTGCGGCTGACCACGAGCGGCGCCTCAAACTCCGACAGGAAGCCGAAAAGGAGCTGGATAGGATGGCAGAGCGCGCGGATGATAATGAGGACGATGAGGATGCTTTGGAGCGAGAGGCAGAGCTTCAGGGCTACCTGGAATTCGAGCCTGAGGATGAGGAGGTTAAGCAGGAGCGCCTGAATGAGGCCTACTTGCGCATCCTCGCCTGCGTCACTCGAATGGAGCCGTTCGAATCGCAGGGCTACATCATGGTTTGCGCTCCCTTTTCGGATGCTGGGATAGAGATCCTCTTTGAGGAGAGCTGCATCCCCGAGGCTGTGATCTATCTGGAGGTTCCAGAGGATGTGCATGCGCAACGCGCCAGAAAGGTGATTGAACAACGGCGGAGGGAGGCCATGTCGCACCTCGCCGAGGCTCAGATTGTCCAAATGGAGACAGACGCCACACAGTCTGAGAGGGAGCTTGAGCAAAAGAAGAGGGAAAAGCTACTGTGGCTATGGCGTCGTCGCCACATTGGTGCCGACGACCCTCCCAACGATGCCAATCTAGGCTCCCCAGAGATTGACGCGGCTCTCGGGGAGCCTCAGTTGAGATCCGGAGACCCACAGGGTGGGGCTCAAAAGGGCGACAACACTGTGCCTTCGTTTAACGACGAAGTCGAGGCTGTTGGGGAGTTTTTGGAGGTTCTCGAGGATCGTTTGGTGGATGTGGTGCGTGTGCCGGGTGGTGCAGGGCCGGAAACCGTATTCCGGACCGCGAATGAACTTCTTCAGCGACACCTCTTGAATCGAAGTTCCTTCTTTTGTGCCCCGCAGGTAGTAGAATACGAGTCTTCACAAGACTTGCTGAGAACTGGCCGAGCAACGGAGTCTTGCTTTGGGCAGATGGACTCGGTTGAGCTTTTCGAAAGACGCATGGGTGTGTACCAACCCTGTCGATACAAGCCGGAGGGTAGCTGTAAGTGGAGCGCACCCGAACCTTTAAGCGAGATAATGACAAACACGGCAGAGGATGATCCGAGCAACGAAGGGCAGCCGGAGGCCCCAGACGAAATGGAGGAAATCGAGGAGGAAATGTCAGAATACAGTTCGACAGAATTGGAGGAGATGCGCAATCTCGCCGCGGTCAAGCAAGCACAGTGGAATCGGTTAATGTCGCCACACTCAGTTCTGTTCGTGGATCGTGTGTACTACTTCAGGAGGTGTAGCACATTGAAGAAGTTTTTGCGAAATCCCATTCTTTATGTTTCCCAGCCACCGCCCCCTCCAAAGCTCCACTTGATGCCGGCCGTTGCTATCTTTGGAGGAGACATCTTTGAAGCCCAGTATGTTGCACCAAGCGATGGTGTGAAAAGGAGGTCTCTGGCCGAATCCGTCGCTTATAACCTAGACGCTGTTCTCATCTCGATCCCAAAGCTGCTCTCGTGGGCTGCAGTACATCCACGTCTTGGGTCGCTTTCGGTGCAAGCCTTCTCTGCTGCCTTTGCCGGCTACGCTGACTTCGGCCTTATCGAACGGCTGTTCTTTCTTCGTCTTGGTGGGGCTGATGTGAAATTGAAGGGGGCGATCCTATCGGACTGGCCTCGAAGTGCGACCAGTCTAGACCGTGTTGCCAACCACCCGATCACAACGCTAATTGCTCGGGCTGTTTGCCTTGGTGACGCACCCACCTCCTGCCCTGAAAGCCGGCATTTCCTTTCTTTCTGCACCATACTTCGGCAGCGACTTGATGAGCTCTTTCTTTATGTGCAAGATGTCACCCCGCCGAATCCTAGCGACCCGAAGGATCCTGTCAATCTACTTAAATTGGTAAGGGATATCGAGGCGCTTGTAGAGCGCGGACGCAAAGCTTTGCTGTGCCGTCGTCTTGCCTTTCCTGTATCTGTGTCGAAGCTATGGAAATTCCGCGAGGAGGTGGTCGCGCACATGTCGATCTACCAGTGGTACTGCCCTTATTCGTGGATTGAGGAGGACGACCTAGTCGACACGCGGTCCTGTGAGGGGCTATGGGTTGCTCAGTATCTTGACGAGTATTACTTCTTCAGCAGCGATGCCTACCTCCAGCGCTTCCTGTTGGATCCGTACGTTGTCGCCGAGCCCACCACGCGACGCCCGCTTCCATCGCATTTACCACTCCCCATTTCCCGTACCTTTTCCAACGACGAGGCTGTGAAGTTGGCGCTAAAGGGCTGCTGTCCGGTGCTCCTGTATGACACCCGGGATAACTACGGCCTACGCGGCGTCAAGGAGGCGACCGCGAAGCTCGGCTCCCTTTCCTGCGTTGTCGAATACAACGGCAAGTACTACGCCTGCTCGGATGAAATCAGCAAGGATCGGTTCCTCAGACGGCCATGGCAATACATCGACGCGGAAGTTCCGCTGCCGGCATCTCATAAATGTCCCCTCTTGCTTGTCTCTTCAAAGGAAAAGGAGGATGAGCTCCGCCGGACAATGGATGGAGAGACATACATCAAGCGGTACCTGTACGATCGAGTCGCGCGCGCGATGTTGGCGGCCGCAGAGGTGCGCCCGTTGTACTCTGGGCTTTCTGTCGAGGAGTCGGTGCTGAAGTACATGGCCCTCTACTTGAAGGCGCATCGTGAGGACGCTAATGAGCTTCAGAAAAAACAATATACGGAGAAACTCGATCTTTTTACCAAGAGAAGTACGCTTTACAAGGGCATTGACCATCTTCCTTTCAACTATACGGAGGAGGACACTAATATCAAGGAACTGTACGCCGAGTATCACCTGATGCAGAAAGGCGTTGAGAATGTGTCTGAAATGAACCATCTCAAAATGCACTCAGATGTGAAGCAATAGAAGAAAGACACAGGATGGGGAGAAGGGGAGGGAGGGAGAAGAGAGTTCCCTTTTTATGGGCTTAGTTTCTACATGAGGACTAAAGTAGATCTGAGATAGGACGAATAATTCGAAACAGCTGTGAGAGAGGGAAGCTCTCACATATTGTATTTTTTTTCACCAGGATTATTTTATGTACAGCCGAAGATGATCCCAGAGACAACTTGGATAATGTAAAGAAAAAACACACTAAAACGTAGAGAAGTATGGATCCTTAATGGGAAATGAGGTTTACTCCTTTTTGGTTTAAGCCTAGCCGCGCCATTAGGCTTAGCTACGTGTTCAAGAGAAGGGATCTGAAGCTTGGCTGAACTTCTGTCTTTCCTTTTATCTTTCGACTTCATTTGAACTGTTGCAATATGTCTGTTTCCGCATGTTATTATAGATTACACATCATTCCCTAGAAGGACTACCTACTATAGCAGTACCATACAATAGCTTCAACTAAAATGATTAAGCTCAGGGTACGAATACCAAGAAGCACCGCCCCTATAGAGTTGGAGATCGATACGGATGCTCCCTGGATTGCTTTACTCTATGAACTTGAAAGAGTTAGTCAAGTCGATGTGAATCGACTCCAAGTTTTGTTCGGCTTTCCCCCGAAGCCTCTTCAGGTCTCAGAAGAGACCCTTGTTAAGGATCTCAAGTTGCGAAGTAACGATATCATCATTGTTCAGGAGGGCGAAGGGGTTCTCCATAAGGGTGAAGATGGGAGAAAATATGTTCCTCCAGTTCGTGAAAGGTCACATTTCACGCGTCGGATTTGCCCATCTGACAATTCATGCTTATTTCACGCCTGTGCATACATCCTGCATGACAAGAGCCGTTCGGATGGACCTTTGCTTCGACAGAAATGTGTTGAGTATGTGATTAGCCATCCCGAAATGTTTACAAAGGAAGCGCTTGGTGAAGATCCATACGACTACGCTAGATGGCTCAGCCAGCCTGTTTCATGGGGTGGGGCCGTTGAGTTAGAGATACTAAGCAGCCTTTACGAGACGGAGATCTTTGCGCTTGACTTAGAATCTTCGACCATGCAGAAGTTTGGAACAGGGAATGGCTACAGTGTGCGTGGATTTGTTGTGTATACTGGGGCGCATTACGATTGCATCGCCATGAATCCCATGTTCAACTCGTCATCGGAAATGGACGATCAAGTACTGTTCAATACCAGAAGTGATGACGTTGTGGAGCGAGCACAACGCTTTGTGAAAGAGGAGGGTAAAAAACTCCGCTGAAGCGTATATGTCTTTGTAGGAAAGGCCAAAAGTTAAGACATATTTGCGTTATTGGGCTAGAAAGCTTAGAAATTGAGATACGAGTTGCGTGCTGATTAGTACTCAGAAATGCATTGTGTTATTAGAGAAGCCACTGTCAATTACTTCGTCAGTACGTTTAGTAAGTTTTTGTGTGGATTGTTTATATTTCTCTGGAGTCCTTTTTTTTCTTCATTGAATACAGAAGAAAAAGCAATGCTCCTCATCTATTTATCTTTCTAATAGCTTTTGTGATTAACGCAATCTTGAAGCCTAAGCCGCTATATTTCTTTTAGTTTGACCTTTCCTGATTTTCTACCTTTAGTGGGATGAAAATTTAGTTGGAGAGATCAAGTATTTTAGAATTCATTGGTTCACCTCCTTTTTTTTTTTTTGAAAACTCTTTGTCAACAGAAAGGTGAGATTTTTTCAAAACATATCGTCTTTGGTTTTATTTTAGATACTAACAATTCCACAGTAACTTGCAAATCGTTTTGTGTAGTTTGTGGAAAGAAGCACTGCTGATACGGTCGACAAATGGTTATGTCCTATTACCATCCGTGATTTTGCCATCTCCTCCTTCCTTTTTTTTTTTATTGTTAAAGCTGCTGTGGTTTAAATTCATCCCCAGTTACCAGCACTTTAACCGAAAAGAGATCCCTGTTTACCGTTCCCTTTTAGTTGAAGGCCCTGCCTTTGTGTGCATTTTATGTATTCCAATGGACCCCTTGTGGGGTCTGACTCGGAGTGCGGCAACAATGAGGGTGACTTGGGTGTCGTAGGTGGAACCCCGCCAAATCAGCACGCAGTGGGTGCGCCCTCTAAAGGCTTCTTTTCGACACCGCCCACTTCCCAGCCCGTTAAGGTGGACTTATCTACGAGGGTGAGCTCTTTGATATCTGCACCGGTTGTGGATTCCGTATTCTGCAATACTAGCGACATGGATTTCAAATCATTGGATGCCGTGAGTGCCCGCGAAGACTCTGCTGGTGCGGAGCAAATGCCTTTGAGTGAGTGTAAGCCCCTTCTGCAAACGAAGGAGGACACCATCAGTCAAAGTGACGCCTCTGTGACTCGGTTGTGTGAGATTATGGTAGATATTATGCATCTGGCACCAAATAAAAATGAATTTGAGAAGCTGACGGCGCATTTGTATGAAAAAGTGAAGGAATTAGAGCAAAACCATCATATGGAGATCAAGCGAAACACTGACAAGATATCGAGTCTACGCATGGAGATGCTAGAGGATCGTGTTCGTCTGTGGGCCATTGAGAAGGGCCTACATGGAAGCTATGATGCGGATGTCAAATATAAAGCAACTGAACTTTTAGATCGTCGATCCAAAGAGGTGTACGATGAGAACCACAAGCTGCACCGAGAGAAGGCGCTTCTCGCGAATGATGTCAAACTCGCACGCGACAGAGAGCGTGTCTTAGACGAAGAGAACATAGCCTTGCATCGTGCTGTGAACGTTAACGCATCGATTGAATCAGATCTAAAGGCAAAGTGTATTCAGTGCAAGAGGGAAATCGGGAAACTCAAAGAACAGATCAAGACAGCAGAAGATTCGGTGGAAAAGGTTTCCAAAGATTATGAGGCACGTTTAGCGCATCAGAACGTTCAGCATGCGAAGCAAATCAAAGTTCTAGCAAAGGAAAGAGATGATGCCAGATGCGACGCGCTGCGGCTAAACGCGGAGCTCATTAAGCTACGCAAAGCTTCCGCACAGGTATTATGCCAACGAGGGGAGTTAGAGAACTTCTTTTATGAAGCCCTCAACGAGGTCAGGGCGCAAATCGTATACGAGCGGCGCCGCCAGCTGCTGATGAGCCCAACCAAGAGCATGCTCGGCTGCGGTACTACCACCTCCCAGGAGGTCATAAACGCTTCACGACACACCCACACTTCCGTGTTGCGGATCGAAAATCAGCGCTTTCTACGCTCGATGGGTAGTCCCGCGACGCATTCCAGTTCAATCCCACTTTTCCAATCTACTAATGGGCCCGGTGAAGGGTTTTGCGGCAGCACTGGTGGTGCGTCCCGGACGCTGCCCTCTCAGGGAAAGCGTCCGCTTAGCCTCCCTGTGGAGGGTAGCGTTGGCGTGAAAGCGCTTCCGCCGATCCCGCAGGGCGCCGCGTCGGGCTCGACGCAAAACCAGCCCTCTCAGCTGTGCGTATACGAGCAGAGGATGGAAAATGCGGCGAGCCGCGGAAACGCCGAGGGTCATGAGGATCCCTCCTCTTCTTCTGTGCAAGGGCCTGGCGCGCTCGTCAAGGGCAGCGCACTGCGGAGCTGTCCTGGCGGAGTCACGTGGAAGATGATTCAACAGGTGAACATATCGGAGCTGAGCTGGCAGGAGAAGGAGCGGGTGCTCCAGCTTCTCTTTGAGCGTATTCGAGCGCAGCGGCAGCGGCTAGCCCGAAAGGCGATCCTTCAAGCTGAGACGAAACCAGGGAATGGTGTAGCAATGCCTGAAGTACTAGACCCTCCGGTGGGACCAGACGAAGAGACGTCAAAATCAACCCTTTTTATTACACAAAGGTAAGATACTAACATTACTCGATATTCCCACAAACAGGTGTGTGGGCGGGTGTGCATTACATTAGTTGCGCTATATGTGGGTCCTTTCTTCTCATTATACGGATCCGATCCTCTGCTTATGTATTTTAGTCGTAAAGCTTCTTGGCTTTCCGCTTTTCGGCCGTGCTCATGGTATGTAGACAAATCCATTGGTATACCGGGATACTATTGTAACCTTTCCCATCCTCTTGGATTTAACTATCACGTAAGGATGTGGTGATAGGAATAGGACAACAACACTTTCTGCTTTTTAACTTACACGGTTTCATCCGTTATAAATATTTCTGTTGCGCTTAACCTTTTGCTTTTCTTCTTACTATTCTTCTTTTTTTTTTTTCTGCCTTCACACGTTTCACATACGAGTAGATTTATGGTATCTCCTTTAGGGATACTCTGGAACTTTAATCCTCGACTTTCATATGATTTTCCAAATTCTGTTATGGACAGAAAGTGTCGATTCCTATTTTTTTTTCGACTTTTCATATTACTATTTGCTACATTTTTAAAATTAGAGCCCAGCTCGCTTTAAAGGTTAATGCGGGCACCGGTTGCGGGTCGGCGTAGTGGCAAAGCGCTCGCTCCTGCAACTTTTAGATTAGGAGAGTCTTCGGATGCTCATCCAACGCCGACGGGTACCTTTGAAAGCGATGTCTTCACATCGGATGTCGTCCCAGCATTACCCAAGCAGGTGGGAGACCCAGAGCGGCAGGGAGGCGGAAAGGCACATCCGGTTGGCGGACCTACCGTTTCCGTCGAAGGGTTATCTATGGTATCACGTCAGCCAGAAGGGGCTATTCCATCGTTTTTATTGGACATGGAGGACGCCAGCGATGCTCAGGGGGGATTTGCGGCGGGCTTACGGGGGACAGCTGCGGGTCCTGCACATGTGGCCACCACTGGGCCTGCATTTCCTTCAGCTACCACGGTAGCGCCTCGAGAGTCGAACCGCCCAGGGGTTTTAAGCAATCTTAGCGCAGAAGGTGATAACTGGTCTATGCCGGAACCTTTGCACAAGGCAAATGCTCGGGAGGACGAGGCTGCACGGCAAGTCTCTCTTAGAAAGCAGCGGCAGGACCTTCAGTCAGAGTTGTCGACCGTCAACGACGCGCTTCGTGCCTCGCAGGCGAATCTAGACGCACTGAATAATGGGACCCACAGCTTATGCCTCGAGGT
This sequence comes from Phytomonas francai, assembly GCA_001766655.1. NCBI lineage: Eukaryota > Euglenozoa > Kinetoplastea > Trypanosomatida > Trypanosomatidae > Phytomonas > Phytomonas francai. Next base: position 252,235 of record MJCC01000008.1, read on the forward strand.
GGAAGCCCTAGAGAAGGAGAAACAAAGCCTTCTGCAGGAACACGTTGAGATGTGCAAGAGCAGGAGCGAGGTCGAAGAGAAGAAATGTGCCGTGCAGAACAATCGGATTCAGGAGAAGGAGATCGAAGCCAAAGCGGGTTTAGAAGAATTTTCCGCTAAACTGCACAGTGAGTATCATAGGGAACTGAGGTGCCTTCAGAACGAGTTCACAGAGCGTGAGCAGCGGCTTCAGTCCATTCGGCGGGACCTTGATGAGAAGAAAGCTCACATGCTGTCCTCACCACATGAAACCGCTATTCAGCAGCTTGGGGGTGCCCTTCTCCGCCTGGTGGAAGGCATCAAATCTGAGTTCGCATACTGGGTTAGGCCGCTGTTGCGGGAAAGCATTGCGACTAATATTACCTCCGCCAATCAGCAGCGGTGTGATATATTCCGCAAGGATCGCGACAATCGCAAGGAGGCCCTTCACGCCTACCGCGACGGCCAAGTTCAACGGTTTAGGGAATTTCAGGACCGTCATCGCGCGCAGATGCGGCGGCGCCGCGACACTGCATTCGGGGAGCTTCGTCAGCAGTGGCAAAGCGACCAAAACGCGCGCTGGCTCGCGAGTCAACGAAGACTGGCCGCCCATCGCGTGCAAATTGAGGCCCAAACGCAACGCGTGCGTCAGGCGGCAGAGGAAAATATCGTGAGGCTGCGGGAACAGGGACAGCGCAGTGTTGACGCCCTTCAGGAGGCCTATCGGGCTAAAGAGCTACAGCTTGAGAAATCCCTCGAAGGGGATTTTCAGAACTTTGTCGAGCGTGCAGAAGCGGAGAAGCACTCTATGATCAGCGGGCGTAAGCTCATTCGTTCCTCGTATGACAAGGTCCATTTCACGGGGAGTGGGGCTGTCACTTCAAGCGGGGCATCATCGGGACTTGAGGAATTTAAATCCTCATTGGGGCGGATTCGATCCCAGGTAGATCAAATAAGGTTTTCTGCCATTGCCGAGGTTCATATGCTGAAGGTTTCTTCTAACGAGGGGGATGCCCGTGATCGTGCGAAGTGGGGTGGGCTGGAGATGTCTCTCGGTTCCGATCCGGCATGCTCTCTTACGAAGCAACTCAACCGCCACGAGAGCAACATGCGGCCCTCACTGATGAAAATGCACAGCACTATCACTGAAATGCAGCATGCTCTTAACACATTTAGCTCAGCCTTGCAAAGTAGGCAACTTCAGTTGGGCACCCTACATGACGAAGTCGTCTCCGCAAAGCGAGTTTGGGATGAGGATATCCAACGACGACTCTCGAGCTCTTTCCTTCTCGGCGGCGATCGCGATCGGCAGCAGCCGGACTTGCCGTTTGCCGAGGATCTGGTTCGTGAGGTCTTATCGCATCTGCGAGCAAGACTCGAGATGCTTATGCTGCGGCAGAGCCAACTGAAATGTGCACGCCAGGAGCACTTAGGAAAGCTATCATCGCAGTTAACACAAGTGCAGGCAGAAAAAGATAGCAGCAACACTGTGCTGTGCTCGGTTCTTGAGCTCTATGACAAGCTTGGTCAGACTTCTGGAGATATAGAAGTGCGTCGTCGTCGGGTGGAAGTCTCTGAAGCCGACTTGGTAAAAGCTCGAGAGCAACTGGAAAAGGAGCACGTTGAACTCACCATGAAATTTAAACAATTAGAAAACTTCGCCTATAGACTTCACAAGCGGTCTAAGATGCTCCGAACAGTCAAACAGGGCGTTGCCTCACATCCAATACCCTATACTGGAAAGGGCTTGATAGAGATGAGGGGGCCACTATTGACTTATTCTACACAAGGGCACGCGATACTGCCGCAAAAGGTAGCCCTATCCAGTTCGTCTGAAATTATGGAGGGGGAGGAGAAGGCTTGCAACTCATTATCGACAGATTTATCATCGCCTTTGCTTGCACCTGCGATGCCATCCAGCTAGCTGGGCATCTTCTCTTCCTGGTCGAGGTTTTCAGCACTTCGAATCTACGAAAAAAAGTGTTGCCCTAGTTCAAGAGAGGTTTTGAATTTCATAAAAGCCTTAACGGTTTTGCTCTAAGCCTTGAACGTCACTTCTTTTTCTCTTCTTCCTTTTTGTTTTTTTAAACGATTTCATGCGTCAGACCTCAACAAGCTTACATTTCGACCTTACTAATTCAATTGATTTACAGGTCTGCTTACTGCCAGTTTTTAGTTCTTGTACAGCTATATTAGCCCTAGCACTCTTAGCTTACCATATGCTCTCGCTCGAATTTACTATGCACTGCCTCTCATGCAGCGCAACGACCTTCGCTTCGCTTTTCGAACCTGATCACAGAGGCCGCTCGATCCCTGAGACATCCTCCTTTGCGTGTGTTTGGGCGTGCGTGCCGCGTGCGGGTCATCGTGAGCTCAACCCAGTTCATATTGAGCAAGAGGGAAGTACAAGAAAATCCTACTTTAAGGCTTCTGGATCGCACATGGTTCTGGACTTTTCTGGAGACACCGCTGCCTTCTGTGTTATGAACAGCGATGTGGTCATGTTTCAGCTTCGTCCGCTGACGTATAGGTTGGGCAGCGCCCCAGTACTGGCAAAGGGGACACTGGATCCTGTTCTTTATACGGATAAGCCTAGGTTGAACTACCTCATTAGCCTGCGCGATGCCTCAGATCAGGTGCTAGGAACGCTTTCGCTTTCGTTAAAAGTCGAGATAGGCAATGATTCAAATGCGATGAAGTCACTCATGACGCATAATCAAGATGATCGACACTCGCTTCGGCTATTCGGCGGGAATTCTCCGGGGTTGGTCGACCCCAATTCGTCGTCCCATAATCGGTCGCATTGCTCTGTATCCATTGGTAACTCTGGGGGTCAGCTCATGGCCTACACAAATGGTGAAGAAGGAGTGGAACCGCAGAACCTTGAGCTGACTCTTGAACACGTCATATTAGAGTCTGATTTTACCGATTCTGGTCGCGCATCACCATTTGTGCAAAAGGCAGAGTACTGCTTAAAAATGGAATACGACACTATCACGTACACAACCAGCCCCGTAGTTTGCGGTGCATCCGGAGAAGTTGATTTTCTACGACAGAAGATATACGTCACGTTGTTGCCTCGTGGTGGTGAGAAGTTGCGATTCTCGCTTTGGGAAAACGGCAGGCAGGTATCGGGATTTTTGATTGATCCGACAAAGCTGCGCGTGGATGCGGTGCGGCCGATGGAGTACACGGTGCCTTTCCGTTATCACCCCACGAATCAGGGTGCTGCTCTTGCCTTTACGATTCGTAAAGCGGTGAGCGTCGGGGCAAAGGCGACGCGGGGATCCTTGACGTCCTCTGGGCAGGCTCCACAAACCGACATGGATACGCCTCTTTTTTCGAGATCGCGTGGGGATAATGTCCCTGAATCATCCAGCCCAGGCGTGCTCAAGAGAGCGGTTGGGAGCAGGGTATCACGCCCAGGAAATTCGACATCACCTAAGGCATTATGGGGAACTTTCGAAAACGGAACTGGGAGAAAGGTTGAGGTGAATTCAGGTATCCAGCAAAACGCAGTGGCCTCCTCTGCGCTATCTTCTGATGTAGAGGATCCGAAAGGGCGGAGCCGTCAGGGGTGGCGTTCAGCCGCTGTAGGCGCGAAGCGCTCCGCATTCGCCTCCAAGGGTGTCGCTCCTCAATCGATGGCATCCGCGGGTTCTTCTCGTCTGAACTCGGTCGAGAGGGGCCGGGGCTCCCCTGGTCTGCGGGGCGCGAGTGGAGCGTTATCGATCGACATAGAGAACTCCATGGGGCAGTTTCCGCAAGGTTTCCGTAAGAGGACGCCTCTGCGGCGTGAGCTCGTGAAGCCTGACGCGTCCGAGGCCGCGACAAGCGAGCTCGAGGCTGTCCTCTACGACGTGGTGAATCGTATCGAGCAGCGGCGGATCTGTGCGGCGAAACGGTACGGCTCCTCGCTGAGCGATGACTGGCGGGCGTGGAATGCGGAGATGGCGGGGCGGCGTGGAAGCGTCCAGCGGCTGTTTTCGCCCTTGGTAAGCAGTAGGGCCCACAACAGCCGTGCGGGATCGGTGCGCTCACGAGCCTCCTCCCGGACGTCGGCCTCGGTGGCGAGGGCGCCCTTCGCCAATCGCCCTGCGGGGGATCCCCACGAGCAGGGTCATTCGGCCTCGAGCCGTTACTTAAACAGCATGTCAAGAAGTCGACTATCGTCTATCTGGTGAGATCGCTCTTCCCATTGTCTTTTTTCCTTCCTACAGCGCAAGAGACAAACAGCTTACTGGGCTAGTGTGTCTACAGGAGCAGGAGGATTCCAGTTTGTTGTTGTTGTTGTTGTTGTTGACTGCGCATCAAGGCCAAGAGATCCTAGAATACTGCTGATCGCACTCCACGAGTTAGAAACGAAAAAAAGAGGGGGTAGGGTCTAAGGAAGGGCGTGTAATCAACTCTTCTATGTGCTGGAAAGGTCTATCTTTCCCAACTCTTTGCATTTGCCTTGTGTGGGCTTTTGGTTCATGCTTGATTAGAATCTTTTGATTTTTGGTGCCCGAGGCGGTTAGTCAGGGCTTTTTCGATTAGATGTCGTGATGTTTTTTTTTCTATATCGCAAATTGATTAGGGATTATAGTAGAGTAATTTTTAACGGAAGCCTAGGGAAAATTACTGTTTGCGCATCCACTCCTTCATATTCTATATCGTGCATGATAGAGAAGTAGATGAAAGGGAAGCTTCGATTTTTATTGTTCGCTGAACCCATTCCTGCCGAATCCAGGATGGTGAGATGTGAAAAAGAATTCCTAGTGGAGAAACTCATAGTGGTTCCCTTGTTTATTTAATTTCTAATTTCGAATATGTCCTCTGGATCTATTTTCAGTGTTGTGACCATCCCTCTTTTCCTGATGGCTTGTCTGTTATAATTACTTCACCTTTTTTCAAGAGTGGTCATTTTTCGGGATCGTGGGATGTTTTTTAGGGGTTTCCTTCTATTCAGAAACAGCAACAACAACTGAAAGCGGTTGCTTTATATATATATATATATATATATATATCGTGCCTTTTCCCCACCACCCAACGTCGTTGTGCAACGAGACTTTCTCAGTGTTCGCGCAGTGAACACTGATATAAATGTCGCCTTCACATCCGCACAATACACACTTATTTTCATTTTATGATAGATGTACGAATTAAGTGTGCATGATATCAGAGCAAGTTTTGTTATCCTGTCCTATAATTTTATTTTGTGCTACTCTTGTTCCCACTTTAACCCAATGTCGGATTCTTAGAAATGGGCATACAGGGGTATCACAATAGTAAAGCAATGAATTTTTTTCGCTTTAATTATTGTGTACTTTTTACAAACCTTTACTGATTTCGATTAGAAAGATTGATTGTGTGTGTGTTAGATTAGCAAATTTAATGGATTCGTATCCGAAGGGTTATTCTACTATGTATGTTTTCTGCTAGCGTGATGCGCTTATTTTAACTGGAAAATAACAGTATCTCTTAACCCTTTTTCTTTATCACTTTTTTCTAAAAAAGCAGACACACACACACACACACACACACATATATATATATATATATATATATATATATATATATGTATATATATGCACGTCAGACCGCGATATTATAGGTTAATAGTTTCTGATTTCTTTTCACCTCTTTTAGTCTAGAATTTAGAAACGTTAAAATATAAAATAGAGCGAGAGAGTGAGATCTCTTAAAATATGTGTTTGTACCCACCAAACAAGCGTAATTGGCGTCTCTATTACCTCCTCGAGCTTGATGATTCCGTTACGGCCAAACAGGTGAAGTGGAGCTTCCGTAGGGTCACGCTGCGTAGTCGCTACCAACAGGCCTATTTTGTGCTCTACAGCCGTGCGCGAAAGCATCTGTACGACGCTGTCGGCGAGGATGTGTACGGATTCATTGTGAGTGGTGCATGGGGGCCACTCATCTCGATCCTCGGCGCGACCGGCTCCATTATCATCTACTGCATAACCATGTTCATTCAGGTAGCGCTGCTCGCAATCTTTTTCGTGTTCCTCGCGGTGAAGGTCGAGAACATGATGACCCTGGGATGGAATCATGTGATCGTTCCCCTTATCATCTTCGTCATGATTACGAACTTTTTCACGTTTCTCTCTATTCTTGTCAACTTGACTAGCTCGAAGAGTTATAAAGAGGAGATGAGATTTGTTGATCGCATTTCACCCGTTGGGAATTGCCTCGCGTCGGTGTGCTACTCTTGCCTACCCTTTCTGATAAGCTCTGCTCTGACGAAATCCCATGATAGGGGGGTTGGGCATTACATGGGGTACATGTACATGCCTATTTTAGGGGATATCTTTTACTATTCGACCTCATTGATTTGGCGTTGGCCGAGCCGCACTCGTCTTCAGATGCAGATCGATGATAGCCGAAGAAGGTTGGCGATTTGCTACGGTATTTTTCTAATGGCCTTCCTTCACATGGGCTGTGGGATTGCGCAGTGGGTCATGCTAGGGCAGAAGTTAGATAGGAAGTCGAGTCATTCGTGGTATGTAGTCTTTATTCCTTTTTGCGTTCGCGCCGGCCTTCGCGTGGTGGAGGCCCTGCTGCGTAGCCTGATGCGGTACGCCATGAGCGTTCGAAACCGGGCCGGTATCGCCTTTGACGTTATTGGCTCGTTCTTTAGTAACGGCATCCTGCTCATCTCCCTTTATTTCTTCGCGGTCTTTCTCGAGCAAGATGGGTTTCCGTACTCCTTTTTCTTTATTTTGATTCCCGTTTACGCGACGCTGGGCTACGGGCTCATCGGCCTCGCGCTGACGATGCTCCTGCTCCTGAGGCGGGTCGCGCGGCAGAAGGCGGCGGAGCGTAAGGCCGAGCGGCTGTGGATTCCGTCCGACGAAAAGAGCACGGATACTCTTGTCGTTAAGAAGGCCGTGGACCCTACTGAGAGCGGGGCCATTTCCTCCACTACTTCGCCCTACGCCACGGGCCCTGTTCTCGGGAGCGATAGAAAAAGCAAAGACGCAAGGGAAGAGGAGAGGGTGAATGAGGGAGGGGAAGAGGAAAAGGAAAGAGGAAGGCTGGGGGAGTCGGTCTGGTCGACGCCATACGGCCTGAAGGGCGGGGAGCGGAGGTCGCCCTCGCTCAACCGCAGCGCGCGGGCCGGGACCCCGCCCTCGCGGCGCTCCGCCGTCCACAGGGACCCCTTCCTCGAGCCCACCTCCCCCACCGATGTGGAGGAGAGGTACTACACGAGCGAGGGGAGGTCGGACCCCTATACGGAGGGCAGCTACGAGTATGTGTCGTATTATGAGTATACAGAAGGTAGTCTCTCGAGCAGCATGTCCTCATCGGTTGTGTCTAGTCCGGTTCTAAAAGCACCGCAAACGAAGTGATGCGAAGACAGTATCTTTTGACGCATCGATTTTTCCTTTTTTTTTCTATGCCACTTCTTGATCGTTTTGAAGCCGTTCCCAGAGTTAAAAAAATGGGAAAAACCCCACAAACGCTTTTGATATCTATTATTATGTGTAAGATTACATTATTATACAAATCATCACCTGGATTCAAGGAGTTTCTCTGAATGCATGCACCTTGACAAGAATTTGTTTTATTTCATTAGTGGTTCTCAAGCATCTACGAATAAGTCATATTTAGTGACTCATGTTCCGTCAAAGCATAGTGGGTGATGCGGTATAAAGTTTTCATTGGATGCTTAATACGGATTGCCATTGAGGTCTTCGGTTCTTATTTGTAATATGATCAGTTTTTTTTTTTTCACTAGGCAATGCAGCAACTGGGAAAATAAGTTGATAGTTTTAGGTACTTTTGATATTATAACTTAGTGAGGAGGGGAGTCAATCTGAAAAGTCACCTTTTTCTATATTTTATAATCTATTTTTTTTCTCGACGTGTTGAATCTGCTAATGCACTATGTATATTTTGAATCTACATGTAACATCGAAAGAGTGGTTTTTCCCCGACGAGCATATGTATAATATTTTCCTATATTTAGAGAACATCAAATATACCAGAAATAGATCCGAAAAGAAACAGCATTTCTTACCACTCGCTCTATTTTAATATATCAGTAAGAAATAACATCAAATGCAAATGTTTTCGCATGCTATCATATATATGGAGATCTGAGTATTTTTTACTGGTTTAGAGTTGCTATACTTTCCTTCATCCTAAAGGTTGATTTTATGTATCTATCCCAGTGCAGACTGTTTATTAACTCGAGAGTTACTATAGTTGAGTTAAAAATATAGGGAAATATTTCAAAATCAAATATTTTCTTAAACCCATATTTTTGTAAAAATAACTTGTTAATAAAATAAAACGAGCTTTTAGGAGTAATGAACATTCCCTTCTATGCTTACTCATCGCATTCTTTCTCTTCTTTATGGATACATCTATATTTGTTTATACGCCAACCCTAGAGCCTAGCTGTTTCATTGCAACGCGAAGCTTTTTCTCACTTAAAGGTTATCTTTCTCAACCCAGACTTCACACTTCTTCACACCCTTCACCTACAACCTGTTACAAAGGGGGTGTACCTACGAGGCGGTTTCTCTTCCGTTACATTTCCTTTCTTCTTTTTTTACATTCACTGAGCAGACATGATGGTGATCGACCAGACGGTGTGTAACACGCCGAACATCAACGTCGTGCGGAACGGCCCTGTGATCCCCATCCGCCCGCGGCTGCGGCTGGGGCTGCGCGCGCCGGAGGCCGCGGGCGCCGTCCGCGTCGCCTGCCACCGCGGGGACTGGCGGAACTTCGTCGAGAACACGCTCGAGGCGGTGGAGAGCTGCATCGCGATGGGGGCCGACGTCGTCGAGGTCGACGTCTGGCGGACCCGGGACGGCCACCTCGTCGTGATGCACGACGAGACGCTCGACCGCACGAGCAACGGGAAGGGGCGGATCGCCGAGCACACCCTGGACGAGATCCGCGCGCTGCGCCTGAAGGACGGGCTCGGGAATATGACTGACTTCACCATCCCCACCGTCGAGGAGGTGCTCCTGCTCGCGAAGGACCGCATCATCGTGAATCTGGACAAGGCGGATCTGTACCTTGATGAGGTGTACGAGCTGCTCGAAAGGACAGGGATGGTTTCACAGACCATTCTAAAGTCTGAATCTACCTATCAACAGATGCTCGAGAAATGGGGGGATCTAATGGAAAAAATCGTCTTTATGCCGGTCTTCAACCTAAACAGTAAGACAACACTGGAGGAGTTGCAGAGCCTCTTCACGTCGCATCATCAGCTGTATGAAATCAACTTCGAAGAAGAAGACCTTGAAAAGCTACTCTTCATCAAAAAAATGGCCATGCAGACGGGGGGCGCCCTCTGGATTAACACAATTTGGCCGACCACCTGCGGTGGCCACAGCGACGATTATGCTCTCAAAGACAAGGAGGCGACGTGGGGCTTTGTTATTGACGTCCTCGGTGCCGGCGTCCTGCAGACGGATCGGCCGCAGATGATGTTGAAATACCTGGAGAGCCGTGGTCTTCACTAATTCGGAGTGACAGAGACCCTCTATTTGATATCGTGCCCACAGACTCCTATTTTTATCCTCTTTTTTTGCTCTTTTATTTGGAGGATCTTTTTTTATCTACTCGTTCTTACCCCCCTATCTCTTGGAGGGTTATCCACTACGGCAAGTAAAGAGAAGCAAAAGCATACAAGTAAATTTCGTGTTTTAAGAATATTTTTAATTATTTTTAATTTACCCCTACCCTTTTATTACAATTATTTTAATTAATTATTGACTTCGATCTGTGAAAAGGATTCCATCTAAAAAGAGTCTGAGAGTAAAGGTAACATCGTTGTTCCATTCTGTGTCTCTTCCGCTTTTTAGCTTTGTTTCGAATCTGTGATCATCTCATTTTCCTTTCGATATGTACATACGAGGGAAATTTATTTACTGAGTTTGTCAATTTTAAGAATAAAAAAAGGGAAATACAAAGGAATTGTTTTTAAATTGTTGCTTTCGCTTGATGATTTGGTTTCAATTTTTAGTTTTAATAATTTCCCTTAAATTAAGATTATTAATTGCTCTCAATTTTATCTTCTTTATTCTTTATTAAATTTTTAATATTTATATTACCCACGTTTCGCTTGCGTTTTCAATTCGTGCATCTAATTAAAAGCATTTTTTCCTTTTTATGTATGAAAGAATTATTTTTGATTGGATGGAACATCGATGCGATATCAAGTGTAGTCAAAATGAATTCACCAGAAAGGTGTTTTCCCACAAACCATTCACATATTTTGTGTTTATTCAGGAACGTTAAGTCTGGAACGAAATACAAATTTTCTAACCAGCGTATGTCGAAGTCTTCTTATCAAAATACGTGCTTGTTTTATACACCCCAATTGCTTTTTGATATGAAGCTAACCCTTTCGTGTATATTTTTCCGAGCAATTGCCCTTTGCATGTTATTGCAATCTTACTTATAGCAAATCAGGGGTGAAACGCCGCTGCTACCAAGTAACAAAACGCCCCCCTAAAAGCATTCCGAAAAACAGATTTCCTCCCACGGCGCTACCTTTCGATGGGAGGCTTATTTTATTGTTTATTTTTCCGCTTGCAAAAGCATTCCATATCAAGGTAAAAGTTCCTTTACGATTTTTTATGAATTTTCAATGCACACATTTATGAATACGAATATAAATGTCCGTACCTATACCTATATCTATTTATGCACGTTTAGGTGTGTGTTTTTTGCTTTTCCGACGATGCATACTTATTTCTTATTTATGCTTATAAACGCGTAGTATGAAGATTTAATTAGTGCATTTAAAAGAAAAGAGGATTTCTTTATTTAATTTGATACCCTAGGAACATGTTGACTGGGTGTGATCCTAAGACTAGTATTATTTTTCCTGAATCCGTTTTCGATTTGGTTTCTTTATTATTATAAAATATGAATTGACTGAACAAAAAGATACTGTTTGCTCTGGTGTCATATTAACTTGGCGAATTACTTTTTCCAGATATACAATCTATAACCCCAAACAGGATGTTCATTTTCGACAAAGTAAAAGAAAATGAACTATTACTCTGATATCAGAGCCCAGAATGTACTAAAATTCGGTGAGTGTATTGAAGGTAAATTTTTAGAATTAACAGAAAAGGAAAATGCCGAAAGATATTTCATTCAGAAAAAATAGAGGGCTTATTTTTCTTTCGTTCGTTCGCAAGTCATAGTATGGAAAATTTTCAGAGATTTAGGAAATTGCTCTTATTACTGCTTTTTTATATTTCTAAGATAGTACCTTTATTTTTGAAATTTTATCTGATATTATTATATATGCAATAAGAATTTTTTTAATTTGACAACCTTTTTTATTATCTATATAAACTGTTGGGAAAATAGATTTCTTATTGTATTTAAAGGACTATTCAGTTATTATTTTGGTCATTTCTCTTTCCTCTCCTCTCCCTCCTTCAATGGCTGGTTAAATCGTGGGAGGCGTTCTCTGCGATTTGAATTGACATACGAGAACCCATGCTTCTTTTTTTTCGTCTATTTTGGGTGTTTAAAAGTAGCTTCTGTTGCCCATATTGATGAGGCTAACTAGTGATGACGATATCGGGATGAGAACCCTTGACATATTTATTAATAATGCGGAAGAGGGGCCAGAGGATTTTGTAAGTCGGTTTAATACCTTGACAAATGCAAAAAAATCCTCTTTAGTTGAGGAAATCTTGCGCGCAAGTACGTTCACGGATGGATGTGGGAGTGAGGGTAGCAATACTGGACACTGTGATGGTGTTCCCATGATGAACACCGAAAATATTTTCAATAAGTTGTGCGATCCAAAGGAAAGCAACATCTTTCCGGCGGTAAACGTTTTGCATATTCCTCAAACTATCGACGTGGACCCTGTCCACGAGTTGGTCTGCGGTACGGATGGTGAAGTTATCACCATCGCAGCCGGCAAGCAGTTGATAGCTAATGACAGCATCGAGTGCATCGATCTCGATGCGATTGAAGATACAAATACTGGAAATCTCGCCCTGTGTTTCTCAAACACCAACGCCGTGTTGTTCCCGACGAAATTTGACAATTTCTTTAATAATTGTAATTCTGCCGATATGGATACTCGAGCCTCTTGCACGGCTGTGGTAGCGCAGATGATACCGGACAAATCTCCGCTGTCGTCACTGCCATCTTTGGATGACTTTCTCAGCGTGGAAAACGAAAAAAAGGTCTCCTCCAGGGCTCTGCGCGAATCCCATCCTGGTTTACACGCTTTAGTCTCGAGGCCGTTATCCCTCGAAGGAGAAGGCTGGAGGAAAGCCGTAGTGGATCCCGCCGAATGGGACGAAACTTGTTCAAATTCTCAGGATGGTAGCGTCCCGCGATACGAGCGCGATGTGGACTGTGATCTTCTTCTTCCTGGGCTGGAGAAAGACGAACACTGCGTGCTGGGCCGTGCGAGTGAGGCGGAGAAGATAGGAAAGGAAGAACTTTCGCCATGCTTGTTGACAGACAATTGGCATGAAATGCTAAAAGAAATCATAGTTGAACCCGATGACTGCGTGCACCCATTCGTGTTTAGTGCAGATTTTGAGGATGATGGGGGTTTAATTGGTAAGGCCGTTTAAACAAACGGATGCTTCCAGGATACATGAGTGCGCATACTTATGACAAAAAAATGTATATTGTTATTATTATTACATTCTATCTTTTACTTATTTTAATTCTATGTGTGCTCATCACCTTGTTGTTGATCATCGCTCGTTTTTATGTTCAGATATCACTATATTCTTACATTCCTTTCAGTACAACATGTGGGAAGGTTTCAGTGTTATCAAACCTGCAATAAACGGATTTGAACAAAATCGTAGTATTGGTCATCTTCAACAAACAACAAGATACTCGCTAGGATGTGCTGTTTTACTGCACAGATTCCCCCCCCCCCCCTCCCTCCCCTTCTTTTTCCTCCTCAATGTAAGCCGTTCAAGGTACATACCCTCCACTATGGGGTTAGGAATTTTTTTTGAACTATGGTGATCTAGTCTTATGTTTTCCATTCTTTCGTTGCATATGCTTGCATGTATATGTATGCTCTTTCAACCATTGAAGACTTTTTCGTTCCCTAACCGACCACTTTTTTGTAGTTACCAATATTTTATTTGTCTCACTGATAGTGTTTCTTTAAAAAATGCGAAATAAGCAGATTCACTTTACAGAGAATAATCATTGGTGGGACGTCCAGTTTTACCAAGGCTTGCTCCGAGCAAAGGATGCCATCGCGGCGCGAACCTATGTTATACTAGCTGATGAAGCTGAAGACAATCCCTTACTTATCGAAGGGGCCTCGTTAGCGAATGACATGTTATGTTCAGCTTCTTGCCCAGAAAACAGTCCGCAGGAATCCAGACTAAACGATTCGGAGGATACCTTGATAGTGAACCCTAAATTGTCGTGTGATGGGGTTTCCTTTTACATGTACAAAAAAAAAGATGTGTTGCCGCCACCCCTTATGCGTACCTTACCTGATAGCAGAGTAAGCCGCTGTTTTAGGTTCTGCTGTAGGGAAGGCTGCGGCTGCGAGCGCCCCCATATTCAGTCGGAGACGTGGCGACTGCGGGTGGATACGCTCAAGCCCATCTCCCTGACGGTTTGCGCGCACGGGCAAAATCGTCGACTCTCTCGTAGCGATATCATCCCTACGGCCGGGTACTATTTCGCTCTCGGCTTGCTGGAGGTGAAGGCGGTGCAGGCCGTGGTGCCGACCCTCTGCCGCTTCAACCTGGACTGCAAGCACGGCTGCTACTGCCTCTACATCCACGCGAACGTCGACGCGACGTCCGGGGTCGTGCACGACGCGGACACCCCACTCCGCGCGTGGATCGAGCCCTCCGCGCTGCGCCCCCTGTCCCGGCAGGAGCAGGACGAGTTCTTCCGCTTCCTCTCCGAGAAGGGGGTGGAGACGGTCGGCGACCTGCAGATCCTCGGCAACCCCGCCTTCGAGTGCCTCCTCGCGAGCGTGCCGCCGCGCTGGGTCGGGGCCGCGCTCGCCGCGGGCCAGCTCCGCCACTTCGACACGAAGGCGCCGCTCGCCGAGGTCCTGCGGAGCTTCCCGCGCGTGCGGGCGCCGGTGCGGCTCCCGGAGGGCCTCGCGCGCGTGCGGGACCTGCGGCGCGCGCCCTGGGGGTGCCGCCTCCCCGCCCACTTCCCCTGGGCCCCGCCGGTCCTGAACGCCTGCGAGCTCGTGCGGGCCCGGCTCGGGCTCGACCGGCGGCTCCGCGTGGCCCGGCTCGCGCGGGAGCCCGCCGGGTCCTTCCTCGCGCGCGTCACGGCCCTCGTCGTGGGCCGGGGCGGGGGCCAGGCGCACTGCAGCTGGCGCAAGCACAACCCCACCCGCACCGTCGTCACCTCCGTCCTCACCTACGTCGACGTGCGGGCCTGCCGCTGCGGCTGTGACGGCAACGACAACGACAACGGTGACGCGGACTGTGACAACGGCGGCGGCGACGGTGAGCGCGGGCCCGCGCCGGCCGACAACGACGCGGACGCCCTCCCCGACCTCCCGCCGATCCCGCCAGAGGCCGCGCTCGGATGCCCCGCGCAGTCCTGGTGCACCTGCCCCCGCCGATGGGAGGTCGGGGTCAACTACGAGCTCAGCACCCCGAGCGGCTCACGCTGCTCGGAGCAGAACGCGATGGGGCGGTTGGCGGCCTTGGGGGTCCCCACGTGGTCCGTCCGGGAACTCTTCGTCCACGGCGCGAATGCGAAGAACGTGAACCCGCTCTTCCCCTGTGGGGTGTGCGATAATATGCTGCAGAAGGTCGACAAGGACGTACGCGCACGGTACGGCGGCGAGATCCAGCTCTTCATGTTCGACGCGACGGTCCCCACCAAGGTGGTGTACCTGCCCATCTCCGAGACCTGCCAACGCGCAGGATCGAGCTTCAGACGCTTAGTGGAGAACGATTTGTTGAACTAAAACAACACCACCAACAACAGAGAGGTGGCATTCCCCATATTGGGGGAATCCTCACACATGGAAGATGGATGCTTGCGTATTTTATTTTCTATAGCTCAAAACCTGACGCTGTCTATTTTTTACTACCATTATTGTGACTATTATTCAAATAATGTATACACACACATTTTTATTATGTTTACATCCTTTTTTTTTTTTTGTCAGCCGTTGAGAATTTCATGCATTTTGGTTTTCTTACCTTGTGCACTCACTGACAGTTTTTTTTTTTGTGGCAAAAGTATAACCAAACAACTAGTCCTGTAGAGTGCAAGAACCTTTTTTGGATTCCCCAAAACGCTCGGCGCCTCTGCACCGATACTTCCTTTTAATCCTCGTTGTATATCAAGGAGCTTTAACATTAAACTTATTAAAGGAGGTAAGGCATTCTGTTTTAAATTTTAAGCCTACCTCACTCTGTTGCTTCGTTTCACCTTCATGAGTGTTCTAGCGCCTCGTCTGTTTCTAGAGAAGCTCAGATCCCACAACCTTGAGAAATCGATCAAGGCTGATGTGGAACAAATCAACTCTTTAGAAGGGCAGGTTGAGAGCTTGCGCAAGGCATTGGAAAAAGAGAAGAAGCTGGTCGATAATCTTACCAATCTTCAGGTGGAGTTGGAAAACATGAAGTCTGAGCTCGAGGAAGAGTACACACAGGCGCAGCTAGAGGACAAGTTAGCGCGCGAGGATATCTCAGCCGAGTTTCAGGCCCATATTGTCCGCTTTACGGAGGTGGAAAGTGAGATAGGACAGGAGTTATCAATCGAAATAGAAAGAGGAAATAGCCTGGCTCAGAAGAAGGAACTCTTCGAAAGCCGGTTACCGGATATCAAGAGCCAGTACGAGAAGATGACTTCCTACCTTGGTGAGGAGATGGATAAAATTCAGAAAAAACAAAACAACGCCCCCTCGTATATTCAGCAGGTTAAGAAGGAGTTTGAGGAACAGAGCGTTCAACTTGAGGAGGTGCGGAAGGAGCATGACGAGGTGAGACGTCAAGTCGATGTCTATGCCCAGCGCTTTGTCGGCATCAAAGAGAATCTTGATAAGACAAAGGAGACTTACGAAAAGGCGAGCACAGAGAGAGAACGTCGGGTTCGTCTGATGCGAAGCTTGGAGAAGGACCGCACTGCCGCGATCACGCGGGCTCAGCGTGCGCAGAAAGAGCGGAATGCGGAAGCTGAACGGGTTGCAGTCCTGGATGCCAAGGCTGAGACGCTTCGTAAGCAGATCCAGAAATTCCAGGAATTGACTTCCATGTTTGATCAATCCATCTCCGGTTGCGCATCGAACGGAACAGAATCGGGCGCCGCGCAGGGGGAAAGGGAATAAGTGTCTAATAGATTACCTTTTCCACGTGCGATGACGCCATTTTTGACATCAGATGGGATCCATTATTCTATTTTTACAGCACTCTATTAAACTATGAGTTGTCGGCTACTATGATTACGGTCATTAGAATCCCTATATGGTTGTTAACCCGAAACGCCCATGCCCCTCCTCTCCAAAAATAAAGAACGCAATTATCCACAATGTAAATGTTTGCGCAATTTCATAAGATTTCGATAGCCATGAAAGTGGCTGATTTCTGTTTTATATATGAGGCGTTTTGGGTCTCCCTCCGCATACCGTTTACGCATATTCTTCACTTTCATTAATAACTGCAACAGGAAGGAAAGATATTTCAAGAGAAAATATCAAATTTATTACCAAAATATTATTACTGTAAGTTTTCCTACGAATATACGTCATATACACACGCACCCGGAAAGTCCAGCAAGATGCTTTGTTTATGCAGGATTTTGCGTGGAGTTAGTCCATTCTCCATCTTCTTAATGGACCAGAAGAACAACCCAGTTTTGAAGGGAGTTTCGATAAAAAAGCGGGCACGCATATTGTCGAAGATGTACAAAGAACTTCCGCAGAAGCAGCGTCGAGATCTCCGAAAGCGTGCAGAAACCCATCCTAGTTTGAGAAATAAGCCCAGGACGGAACGGCATAGGAAAGCCAATAGTGATTTTTCAAGTTTTGTGCAGGCGAACTACGACAAAGTTAAGAATCTCAATTACAAGCAGCGTTTCTCTGCCCTTTCACAGCTCTATGAGCTTCAGAAACCAGTGGATTTGGCTAAAGAGCTGAAAGGCCTGGGTCTAAATGAAGTCAAAATTCAGGAGACACTTGATATCATGAAAGAGAAGGGTATCGATAGAGTCATCGAGGTCCCAAAAGTGACGAAGGCGATGCAACGGATCAAAAAAACTAAGACCACCCCAAAGCCTAAGAGCAAGCGCCCAACTAAGAAATAACAAACCAGAAGTCTGTGTGCTGTTTTGTAGAAGTATTTTTCGCGTGAAGCATTGTCTTTAATAGAATTGTGTGGTATTTCATCATTTAGACCCTGTCGTAGAACAATAGATAATTTCGTTAGTGTACGCTTGTGCAGATTTGTCTTTTGTTCCCTTTGTTAATGCTTTTATTTAAAAAAAAATTACGGTTCTTTGACTCTTCACACCGCTTTATGAATCTTGACATGCGAATAGATGCGCAGCCCTTCGAAGGGAGAGCGTTCGAACGCGGCATTTTTTATATAGAGCCCTTTTTTATAAATTACTTAGTGTGATATAATTTATTGCATCGAAGCGAAGTGCTGCAATGGAAGGGAGGGTAAAAAAAGATAGAACAACCATTTTCCCCCCTCTTCGTACTATTGCGATTTTCAATAAGGAGGAAATTAAATCGGCAGCCGACAGTTTTTGAGAGCTTAAGGATGCAGCTTGTCGTGTTCGTAAGCATTCCTTTCTTGATAATCTTTAGAACATATATATATATATATATGTATATATATAGTTTTGGCCTGGGTATAGCGATAAAAGGATTATTTTGTGGGCTCCCCAAAATCCAAGTGGAAAAAGTTAACGAAGGAGATAGATCAAACCACTAGAAAATGGGATTTAGGTTGAGCCACGTCTCTCGTTAAAATTTCTTTTTTCATAAGACCGCTAAACTTCCTGTTCTTCTGTTTTTCTTTCCAGATTTGTTAGAATTATCCCTGTCTTAAGAAGAGACATATTGTAAGATTTACCGAACTCTTTTATAGGTCTCTTCCTTTCTAGAGCAACACTAATAATTTATCTCCTTTCATTTCCTTCATCCCTCCCAATTCCACTAAGTTTCCAGATATACGGCTGATAGATTTTTTTGTAGTTGTAGCTTACCCAGTGTGAATTTTGGATGTATACATCTATTGTTTTGGGTGTGGGAAGAGGTGGGAGAGTACAGGATTTCATCCATATTGTATTTTCTTTCCATCCTTTTCTTTTTAAATGATCATTACGCGGCGATGCTCCTTTAGTGAACTTTTCTTCATATACCTTCCTTATGCACCTATACCTATGCATACGAATGGTCTAAGTTAGTAACAGTAGCTTTTTATACTATTCACATCGTGTATAGGAGAGAAAGGTAGACTATGGATCTTTATGCCGAAAATGCCTTCAGTGCGCAGGCGTACCTTGCCTTCTTAACCGGGTATCGAAACACGCGGGAAGGGGCGGATGCGGTTCATCCCCGGCCTCGGGGGGGGGGGGGGGGTTCTCGGCCCATCCTCCGGCTCGTCTTCGTCTCGGACGACCTGACGGAGCTCTCTTCCGCGGAGGCCTCCGGCGCCATCGACGGCCCGCTGCTTTCCGTCCCCGGCCTTTTAGCAAGTGGCTGAGCCTGGAGGCGCCCTCGAACTGCTTTTGGACATGGGCGCACCTGTCGACTATGCCGCCATCGCAGAAGAGGCCAAAAAACTCATAGTTTGATTCTAATGATACGATACATTCTCAAAATATTCTGATTCTATGCCCTCTATGGTTATTTTCCAGATATTTTTTCCCGTTTCCCCCCCTTTGGAAATACACCCTGGGCTCATCGTACAATTTTTTTCTTTTTATAGTCTTCACTTTTCATGCAGTAACTGTATTGGGGTGGATTAGTACTTTGTGTAAATTTTACCGTTTTACTATTTTATTATTATTGTAAGAACAATAATTGATCTTTTTGGTATTGGGTGATTCTTTTTAATCCCACTGTGTATAATAGCTTTTTTTTTTAGGACTTCTCTAGTTCTTCACGGGGAGCTTCTCGGTGCGAGAAATTTACTGGAGTATTTTTTCCACAAATAATACACATGTGTAAAATAGTATATCGAATATCTTTCATTGTAAATCTAGAATTATTATAGAGAACTTTTATGGAAAAATGTTTTCATTTTTATCCATAAGGTGTGTTCGTACCTTTCTTGTTATGTTCATTCATTCTTTTTTTTTTTTGGGGGGGGGGGGGAGGGGGTTCTTCTTCCTTGGATGATCTTTTTTGCCGCAAAAATTCCATTTCATTCGTACTGACCATATCACCTGAGAAATTTCAATATAGTTAATGCTCACGAAACGGCGTCATACAACACGCTTGACACAAAGTATTACACTAACATGTTGCCCTCTCTCCTCCCACATACACAGCACCGACACATCAGCGTGTAGACAGTTATAAAAAGTGTGTTGGGACTTACATGACCATTTTCTTTCTGAATGCATGCAATCTTTTACTCACAGACCTTTTCACACGATTTTAAAGTGCTTAAGGTAATAGCAATAGGTCACCAATATAGCCCTGAAAGGAAAAAAAAGGAAATAGTCCGGGGTCAATCCATACATTGATTGAATTTAGGGAAGCATGCCACTTAATCCTTCAAAAGGGGGCAAGAACCCCGCAGCCAACATTCAGAAGCCCTCTATGTTAGGTTTGGACGAATACATTCCACCCGAGTATTTGGTCAACCTCAAAAAATATAAGTACTCGGGCTGTGACCGCTCCATCTTAAGCCGCTATGTAATGCAGTCCTACTGGAACTTCGTTGTAAGCCTCATTCCCATGACAGTTGCTTCGAATATGATCACATTCATCGGGTTTCTCGTTGGTTTGTCAAGCTCCCTTGTGGTAGCCTTTTACTACTTCACTCAGGATGCGGTGTATCCGGCGTGGGTGTGGTACTACGCGGGTGCTAGCGTATTTTTCTACCAAACCATGGATGCTATCGATGGCAAGCAGGCACGCCGGACAGGGACGACAAGCCCGCTTGGTGAGCTCTTCGATCATGGGTGCGATGCTTTCTTGATACCTCTTTTACAGATGAGCATTGCTTTGATGGCCAACATGCCCCCTTGGATGACGTTTAGCTACTTTCTTCTATCCTCACTAGGCTTGTTTGCATCGATTTGGGAGCAGTATTGCACCGGTACCCTTGACCTAGGCTATTTTAGCGGACCCACCGAAGGGCTTCTGCTAAGCTGCGTACTTTTCTTTCTTACCGGCCGCCATTCGACTTCATTATATGATAAAACGCTTATTGGTCCCTATAGCATCCAACTCCCAGACAGTCTAATGGCTTCGTTCTCGAAAGATCCGGTAATCCTACATATTGGGTCAGGTCGGAGTATCGGATTCCTGTTCTTCGCTGCCACAGGTGTCTTTACAATTCTAACAAACATCATGCACGTCATTACTGCTTCAACGACACAGAAAAGTAAGCCTATGTGTTTTTTAATAGCTTTACCAGTGGTTGCAATAGCAATAATACACATTTTATTGTTTATTACGTATCCTGAAGTTCATGATGCGTTTCCGTTAACCTTTGAATTAAGCTTTGGGTTTCTTATGTCGTCTATGTCGACCCGTTTGACACTGTCGAGACTTTGTGCGATGCCATACTCCTACTTGAACCTGCTCTACCTTCTAACCCTGGCAATCACAGGAGCTTCGGTTGCAGTGCACTTTTTGGGGCTGGATTTGTTTAAACGTTCTACCATAGAGCACTTACTCGGGATGGGTATGGCGTTCCTCACAGTACTCGGTGCTTTTCAATATTTCTACATGATTGTGAAAGTATTCCGACAAGTTTCGTCATTTCTAAATATCAACATTCTTTCCATCACACCCCAAAAGCGGGATTAATATGAACCAATACGTGAGAAACTAACGAGGTAATTGACAAACGCGGAGAAACCAATTGACGTATGTAATGTACTTTCAATGAGATTCAATGAAAAAAAATGATGGGGTGCGAGGCTAGCTTCGTCCACCAAATTTCATTCACTCATTTTTGCAAAGATTTGGAATTATTATTAATTACTTTGTGGCTAGGACATGATAAAAGTGACTTTATTTACATCCTGTATGCGATCAACAATTGCCAGCGATATGACCGGTATATAAATGAATGAATTATATGTCATTATTATTGTTTTTATCGCAGAAGCGGTAAAATATAGAGAGAAAAAGAGAGAGAGAGAGGCATGTATGAATCGTATGGTCACCGTGTTTCCTTTTCTAAAGTTGAATACCATCGCTCTATTTAATATACACGCAACCTCTCTCCCGAAGAGGATGGAGAATATTCATTTAATGCAACGTATCGAAGCAAGGAAGTATAAAAGGAGAATGTAGTGCACTGTGTTTTATTGAATAAAATGGATAATTTTTTTTTGTATGCATCATCTCTTCTAACCATCTTTTTTGAAGTCTCAAAAGGGAATTTCTTTTTTTTTTCCGATATTACTCGAGTCGACTCGCAGTAAGACTTCATTAGAGCCCATCCCAACTGGGTTTCGCTTTTAAACTAAAGAGAATAAGAAGGTCAATCAAAGCGAAGGGTTTTTAATATATAAATTCCATCTTTTTTAATCCCCACAAATTCTCGTTTTCGCAAAAATTAAAATAGAAGCAACGGGGCATTTAAAGAAACCGCTATATAAACTGTGAATAGTGTGTGAGAGTGAAATGTTATCCGAGTTTAATGTGGACCCAGACGAGCGACGTAGTTTCTTAGAAAGCGTTGCTTTTCTACTTGATGACGCTGACATTTCATCTCCACAGTTTCATGCGGTCATAAGTTTGTTTGTTATAGATGAGAACACGCCTGATGAAGTGTACGGGGAGTCATTTTCTAAAGTTGACCGCTTGGTTGAGGCAATGATCGGGAAAAGCTCTTTTACGTCGGAGCTTTCAATGGAGAAAAATCTGGACCTTTTTGTGAAGGACAATTTTATTGATGCCTTTTTTGCAAAGAACGTTCAAGCCGAAAGGACGCACGCCGAGGATACAGGATGGGATAAGAGACACCCTGGATTCGTGCTGACTAATCTTTCGGCCGATGAGGAGCGGTGCTATTGTAGACACGTCCGTGAGATGAGCGTTTTGTTGGCAATTCTCCAACGCCCGCCTGCAATGTTTATGTCAGGTGGTTTCCCACTTCTATACCGAAAGCTAATGCAGAGGCTAAAGGCAGATAACCTCATCGACGTCCTCGTCGCGCGCATTGAGAGAGTTCAAAAAGGACTGCAAAGCGCTTTGAGACCTGGTGCGGGTACGCTGTTAAAGCAGCTATTGGTGTTGTACGTGGATACCCTGTTTTACTTCTCATTTCACCTGAACGAAACCGAAAAGGAATCTCTGATAACCGGCGAGTCGCTCAATCGAATGACATATATTGCAAATAATTTGTGTGCTACCGGCCGTTCGGCGCCGTCCACACTTCAGCGTTCATCGCTCGTTTTGATTTGCGTCGTCGTAAAGCATATATCCCGAATCCCACTAGCTACGCTCCAATACCTGCTCGAGGGTTCGCTTTTTGAGCGTTCAAGTCAAACATACCTTTTGAATTTCATTCTCTTGGCAGCCGTTCCCTCCTACTCACTGAAGAATGCTGATCCTTCTGTGGAGCGGTGGCTTCGGCAGGCGCTGGAATTGCTCCGTCAGTGTACCACATACGACTTTGAGGTGGACAATGTCTTTTCACGAGAGGGTCTGTACGCGAGGCAACACACTTTTCTCATCAAACGTATTCTTGGTGCCACGTTTGAGAAATTCTGGACCCATATATCATCTTTCTGGTGGACGTGCTGCAGCATGCCGGCGCTCATAAGTATTGCTAGGAGTTATTTTATCTACGCATTCACGTGGTCAAGAATACCGCCTGGGGCCCTCGCGTTTCTCGAGTTTATCCGTTTTCATTTGAGGGCATGCGCCTGCCTACCTTCAGCTTGTTCCGATGCAACCCAAGGAAGGGGTAAAGCGCAGCTTCTTACGTGTGAAGAAGGTACAGACGGGGAAATGGATCGATCCGGATTTCTTCACGTATCGCAGCCTTCCTCTTGCTTCCCTGACAAGGAGCAGGTTGGGTTGATGGCGCCAGAATTTGGTGACCAACCTGCTGCAGCAACACCCCTGAACTTCGACACCGCGGAGGCCCGCTGCGTTTTCTTCCTCGCACTTTATTCCTACACCTCAGCGGCCCTTCTCTTTCACTGCGATTGTCTCAAGGATGCCGACGAGATCTTTTTCTTATCTCTGACTCATCGGCCCCCCGCTCCTGGTGAAGATGCGGATACCGCCTCGCCGCTGCCCTCTGTTAGCACATCTAATCGCACGACATCGAAGTTACCGCTCCCCGCCCCCCCTCTCTGGAAGGGGGACGAGTTGAACTTGCTCTCACAATGCATGGAATATTTAATCCGTGAATTTACGTCCATGCCCCTAACTGCCTCTCCTCCACAGCATATGCATGGAAGCTTTTACGATGCAGCGGTTTCGCTGCTTTACGCTATACTACTGTTATTTCCGCGTGAAAAAGGCTTGGCCAACTCCATCGCTAACCGTGACCTATTTGATCTGTTTGTTCAACTTCTTTTACATCACCTAAAGTATGATGCTCTTTTCATCGAGCGGCAAGATGTCAATGTTTTGCGCATGCTTCTCAGCCTACTGCAGGTTCATTTCGACGCGTTGTCGAGTCTGTCGTGCATGGCCGCGAAGCTCCTGACTGAAAGCATTGCCACTCCCTTTAGCAAAGGGTTCGCGATCGCTGTAAATCTGGCTATGCTGCACCTAACCGCATACGCGAATCTTTGCCAGAGGGCAGAGGAGAGGATGATTTCTCCCAATCGTCTCCTCTTTTTTCTTACGGATCTCCGAAGGGGTGTGCTGTCTGGCAGCCTCGAGGCAGTGCAGTTCTTCGCTTGCCTTATGGTTCGACTGAAGGAGACGGTCGAAACGGTTGGGTTTCGCACCCAAATCATGCTCGAGGAAACGACACAAGAGAAGGCAAAGTTTATGATTGAGCAACTTTTTGAAGGCACAGCGGGACTCATTCGAGTCTACCAGACTGGATCTCTTTCCCTTTGCGGTTACTCCACTTTTAATATTATCGAGCTCTCCCTCACGGTTATTCTAGAAATCATGCGGGTTTGTGGGGAGTTTTCGCTCGTTTCGACCAGCCTTTTGCCGAGCATGGAGGGCTGTAATGACGGGAACGAGGTTCCCGTCAGTTATGTGCTTTTAAGCCTTCTCGCGGCGCCGACGTTCCCTCCCTGTCTGCCCGCCGCGCAGCTGCTCGGCGTGGCGCTTCAGCGGGGCCACGCCCTGCTCCCCGCCCTGAGCTCCAACCTGCTCGGCCACACAGTGCGGGCCCTCTCGGCCTCCCTTCACAACGCCCTCAGGACCAAAATCGGGACACCAGGGAATGCGATCCGGCTGGAGGTGCTGTCCGTGATGGGGAGGTGCGACCTAGCCACTTTGCAGTTCTTAAAGGGGCCCGATAGCCTCCCTGCTAATCGAGAAGCCGTGGAGCCTGCGGACTTGGCGATCTCAAAGGTTCTGTCCGAGATCGTCCTCCACGAGGGGGCGTCATCCACTGAAAAGTCATCTGCGCTTGAACTCCTCGTCGCCTTAGGCCTCACAGAGTCCTTGCCACTGAATCGTGTGGCTTCTTTTCTTTCTGAGAGCGTCCCAGAGGCGAATAAGGCCAATCGCGGTTTTGAGCAGGTTGCCATGGCCGCCGCCGTCGTTCACTTTATCAACGCAGTGATCTGTATTCAGATGTGCAAGCATCCAAGGGCCCAGCAAGCAACCCGTGGGTCTGGGTCCTCTCGCCTGGGCCCGACACCCCCAGCAGATAGCCCTGGCAATTCTAGTTTTGCTAAAATCAACGATAAATGCGATACCACACCACTCCTAAAAAGTTCCCAGACCGTGCCCACGGATACCATTGACCTCGTACTGCGGCACGGCTCTGAGCTGCTCGGACGTGTGGTTCGCTGCTACGAGGAGCTTGGCCGTCGAGTTCACCACGTCGCAGGGGCGCCAATGCAAGAATGGCAGATGACGTTGTCTGCGCCGTCGTTAAGTACGATGCTCCCCTCCACGACGCTATCCTTGGCCACAGCAAACGGTCTCCGAACTGTCGACCCCCAGCTGACAATCTCGCAGCTTCAGCTTCGGCGCAAGCAGTTGTGGAATCACCACCCAACGCTTTCTTGGGTTGAGGCCTCTCGCCTCGGGGCTGCTGCTCCGACGACGGGCTACCCCTCCTCACGGCAAAACCCCTTCCACACAGAGGCGTTGCCGAACCCCATTGAGGTGGAGGAAAGCGTCTGCCGGGTGGTGTGCCCACTTGTACTCGGCGAGGCGTACTGCTTTATTGGCTCTAGCGACGACGCTACGCTGAATCTTATGGCCTCAACGTTGGAGGCTGTACGACGCATGGCGGTCGCCTTGGAAGGCACGCTCTGGTTGAGTGCAAATGAACCCGAGTCGGGCGGCCGCATCTTTTTGGCGCGCTACTTTGAAATGCTGCGGGATACTATCGAATGGGTCACTCAGTGTAAGCCTACCGCTCCCTTGCTGACGAGGCCGCTCTGGGACTGCACGCGGCAATGCCTGAAGCTAATGAACACCGTATCGCGCGTTTTGGAATCCTTTTCGTTGGGTAGCGGCCAGAGGCTCGAGGTGGATGCGCCGACGCGGCGCGCGCTGTATCGCCTTCTGGAGTTTATGCGGGAAAATACAAAAGACCTTGCACTTCTCAATTCTTGCCTGAATGTCATTGCGACACTAGGAAGGGAAGACAATACCGGGGTAGACTTTGGAGATAGGATTTTCTTTATCCTAGCTGACGTGTTATTTGAGGAGGAACGGCAAAACGATGTGGTGATTGGACCAGGGCACCTGGCTTTCTTGGAAGGGTGCATTAAAATCTTCGAATGTCTCGCACCAAACTCGTGCCCTCTTCTCGTTTTAGCACCATTATTACCCTGTCTCTTTCGAAGGGCTACCGAGGTTTCCTTTTCGATTGTAGCGAACTCACCGGGAGACATTCACACTTTGTACTTTTCCTTGGCGCTGCGCTGCATGAGGGATGCACTGCTCAAGACACGAACTCTGGGGACGCTTTCCCTGCTTCCACTAGAAAATGTTATGTCGATGATGGACTCCTTGAATGTATACTCCACAACCTTTACTTTGGATTCCACCCTCACCTATCGCCGCCAGAGTTGGCATATCGTGTGGTGCAACCTTCTGGAGCTGCTTTCCACCGCCATATCTACGCTCTCTGGAAACTTTGAATCCAATGAGGATGCAACATCCAGTCATTCTGTGGCGCAGCGCGCGCAACTCGAGTTGATTGGAATGAGGTTACCACATTTTCCGCGTTTCTTAGTGGCACTAGGTGGCTTTTCCGAGGCCGTGAGGCCAAACCATGCACCCGCGCCGTTGTTTTACTGGGATGTAGAGGAGTTAGAGCTGTGTGTCCGGCTGGTAGCGCAGTTATCGATCTTGGTCCGCCCCATGTCGTCACTGGCCCCTTTGATCCAGCAGTGCTTTCTTCGGATCCACCGTTACCAGCTTCACAGCTTTCACACCACCTCTAGCAATGATCCTGTTACCCTTCAGTCGGAAAAGAACACGATCCGGAATGTCTTGGTACGTGCCGTGCAAAATCAGCTGACCTTTTTCATCCTCCAGCCCTTCCACGGCGCCCCTTTTCTCATCAGCGAAAGGGGTGAGGGGCGCGCGGTCCTTGCGGGCCTTTCCTCCCAAAGCGACAGAAGCCCAGGCAGACCTGCAACGACGCGGGAAGCGATGGTCTCCGGGACAACTGGGGAGAAGCCCGCGCTCACCTTTGATGTCCTCTGGCGCTTTATCTCGCACGAGTTTCACATCATCCGGCGCTCGAGGTCCGCGTTGAAGGGTCGTCCGCTCGAGACGACGCCTTCCGTCGAGTCGAGCCTGACGCGGTCGCCCAGCCACGTGCACGACGGGGAGAGCTGCGTGGAGGACGACCTCGCGGGGCCTGACGTCCTCGTCGGCATGCCGGCGGAGCAGCAGGGCCTGCACCTGGAGAACATCCAAATGGCACTGGTGCTCTACACTTTGGCGGCGGAGGAGCTGGGCCGGGGCGATGGGTGCGTGGAGTTCGCCGCCGGGGCACCCCAGAAGAGGGAACTGAGAGTGTGCACCGAAAAGCTACTGCACGTTCTAGGGAACATCATGCATGAGATGAAGCGAATGGGCTCACCGCATCGGCTGAATATGCTGGACTCGATTTGTGAGCGCCTAAACGCAACTATTCCGGGATTGTA
Source organism: Phytomonas francai (assembly GCA_001766655.1). Taxonomy (NCBI): domain Eukaryota; phylum Euglenozoa; class Kinetoplastea; order Trypanosomatida; family Trypanosomatidae; genus Phytomonas; species Phytomonas francai. Next base: position 279,682 of record MJCC01000008.1, read on the forward strand.
AGCAGGGGATTTTTTTTTTTGACTTTCTATGTTGTTAATGATGCTGCGTGTGCAATTAAGAGTTTAGAATTGGAATAATACTCGGCCGGATGTTCCTCTCTTTTCTTTGCCTTTTTTTATAAGAGTAATGGGTTAAGTTTTTTCCCCACTCTAAAATTGGGTTCACCTCCCATTTGATGCTTTACCCCTCTCTTTCACTTCCTTTGTCCCTTTTCCCTTTTCTCCCACGCATGTTTGCGACAATTAAAGCTTCTTGATTATTAACAGACACCCTCACGAAGTGGGATCTGAAGTAACAAAGGGTATTAGGCACTGTGAGAAAAGAAATAAAAGGGAAAGGTGGTCAGAGGGGGTGACGTGTAAAGCTTGATAAAATGCTCGCCTTACCGAAAGTGCTGCTGATGGGGCTGCGCAAATCTGGCAAAAGCAGCATCCAAAAAGTTGTCTTTGAAGGCATGCAGCCACACGAATCTGTCAACCTTCCCACAACCGTGCAGCCTACTAAACGCACCGTGCACTCGAATGATTTCGTAACCTTCGATGTCTGGGATTTTCCTGGACAAAATGACCCCTTTGATGAAAAAAATAACGCGAACCGCTACGATGTTAACCAGCTTTTAGAGAACTGTGGTGTGATTGTATTTGTGCTGGATTGCCGTGAGCTTGTCGACGACGCGCGTGTGCGGCTGCTCGACACGATTTGTGCCGCCTATCGCTATAACCCAGATCTTTGCGTGGAGGTCTTTATCCACAAAGTTGACGCCTTGAGCGAAGACCACCAGGTCGACCTACTAGCTAGCCTGCAGCGTCGTGTTGAGGAGGAGGTCAAGCAGCAGTTGGAAAACACAACCCCACCAAAGCTCAACTTTAACCTCACCTCCATCTACGACCACTCAGTCTTTCAAGCCTTCTCGCTTGTTGTACAGAGGCTGATCAAGGTCAAACTCCCCTTCATCAATGAGCTGCTCCAAATGCTAAATAGCAACAGCAACGTCTCCCTGAGCTACTTGTTTCTTAGCCGCTCTAAAATTTACATCGCAGTTGACGAGCGAACTCGTTTAAAGGCGAGGACCTATGATTTATGTAGTGATGCCATAGAAGTTGTGGTCAGGATGAGCCAGATCTACGCCCCCTCGCGTAGCACCTTGCATAATTTAAAGAATGACTCGAATATTGTGGCCTCGCGCCGTGCAACTCATGGTGAGATTACGTACTCGCACGAGTTAGATGATAATGCGATGCGGGCGCCAAAGGATATCACGAGCATGAATTGCAGCTTCGCGAAAGCGGTTCATTCGGATGAGGATGAAGAACGCATTGCTTTGCTTGAGCGGGGTGCACGGGCTGTGATTCAACTTAATAATGACGATATTATTTACGTCAGGGAGTTGCCAAGCTCCTTGACTATTGTCCTCATGATAAAGCGGAAAGACATGGAGTATAGGGCCCTTATTGATCGGAATGTGGATGAATTTTATACAGCTGCTTATAGTATTTTTACCTCCACACCCACCTAAGGAAGAAAATGGGCATTTTGTGTGTTTCTATTGCTACTTCCGTTTTCATATAATCCATCAGTGTGAGAAAGAGTGATACTCGGGTAGGGGCGGGCGCAAAACTATCGTCCACCTTTCTCTGCCCAGCCCATGAAAAAGCCTGATGTTGTCCGATGTTACTCTACCTTCTCTTCATTTTCCATCTTATCCCTATTTTTTTTTTAAATGTGTTTCTTCCCATCTACGGCGAAAGTATCGAAATAGGTCATTGAAGTTATCATCGCACATATGGAGGCCGTAGGTACGCACGTTTGTCCGCTTAACCTCTTCATATGAGGCACACCGATGGAGGCGTTCCCCCCGATCGGAACGAGCTGTGGTCGCTTTGCAGATATGTGGCGCTTTCTTGAAAGCCTCGATACAAGTTTTGATCTTGTCGTGAGGGAGTGCCAGTCGCTTTAGGAGCATCTCGTGTTCGCCAGCTACCGACAAGAAGCGCTTTCTCAGTGCGTCTTGAAAAAAACACTAATTCAAGGTGCTACGCTACGGGGTGGTCTTGGATGCCGAGTAGCACCTGGTGCTGTTGGAGGCCCCGCGCGACTGTGCGGACTCTGACGAAAAAATCAAGCGCGTGCGAAATGCCATCCTCCCGTTTTCTGACCAAGACACCGCCAATCCAACCTTTGAGCACTCCCTGATGCGGGAGTACAACCTTGTTGTGGTCCAGTTACCATCTGAAGAAGAGGTAAAACCGAAGCAGGGTGCCCACGCGGAGTCCAAGGTTCTCTTCCGGCTTGTATTTCGCAACGAAGCCTATCTAGAGACAGGATTGGCTCCCAAGTGCGAGGTGTTCCCCTTACTCCGTCTTCACGGGGTGTTTGTATCGTATCACTACTATGATATGGTGAAAGACGTCTACCGCAGTCAAGTAATCGGTCCATCTGACGTCAACCCCTCTGTCCAGCACGCAGCGTCTTTAACGCGACGCGTCTACGGGATCGTATTAAAATAATTTCGAGGGAGCCTGGAATTATTCAGAAATGGCGCGCTGGTGCCTTTGACATATCATACTACGACATTAAAAAGGTATCTGAGGAATGCGTGAACTTGCGTCAGCGTGATACAAATTGCGTGCGTATGATTCTCAGGCCCTGTCGACGTGCAGAAAATAACCTTCAGGATAATGAGCTGCGCGCCTTTAAACCGCACGAAAGCACCTATATGAATGCGCAACGCGTATATCGCACCCCTGCAGCAGAATGCCTTCGGCAGTGGGGCTTAAAAGGTCTCATAACCGCCGAGCTCCTCAATGTTCACGCGCTGCTGCTGGAACTGGATACTACGCTAGTTCTTGGTCAGTGTGCGGGCATGTTGTGGGATACCGATGAGGCCAGCACAGAAGATTGTAGCAATGAGGTGAAATTTCACATATGCAAAGTCGTCCTGGAAACAATTGAGGATTACTTACAACACAGTGGCGTGATCTGGCGGGTAACCCCGGCCGTTTGCGAGGAGCGCCATTTCCGTATGGTCCAGACCTGTCGCGACATTCTTCACATTATCCAAGAAAGCAAAACCCTTCGTGAATTAGAGATGCTTGAGAAGTGCCATTGTGAGTTGAGGAAGGACAAAACGGAGGAGGAGGAGGAGGAGGAGGCTCCGGAACGGCTTCCGCAGCAGGGGCAGCAGCAGATATCTCACAGCGGGGCGCTGGTCGCAGCACCAAATTCGTCCGCTATGCTTATCCCATACAATCCGGCTGCGGCTGTACCGTCAATGAACAATTTGTTTATTTCGACTAAGCCATCGTCTACGGTCTTGGAGAAAGCCGAGCGAGATGGACTCCGGATAAGTGACGGAAAACTTTACTCTGTCTTCAGAAAACTTTGCAACTGCATGCTGACACCATCCCTTTGAAGGAGATTGTGCAACTTTTCGTGCAAAAATTTGATGAAAAGGGCGAAAATAATAAAAAGTTCTTTTGGGGGGAGCATCCCTTTCTGGTGCTAGACTACTGCGGGGTCCCATCGGATGAAAAGCGTGTGAAGCGGTTTGTGATGGGGTTTTGCTTGAAGAAATACACTAGGAAACGCTCTATCTCGCTGCAAGAGACCTCTGTTCCAATGAAAGAGAAGCCCCTTGCGCTGAACTACGCTGAGTTTTCAATGACGATGCTTGCGCTTGCGTATTTGTGGCGCTTGATTATTTCTCCTCTATGGTATTTCTGCAAAAGATATGTGCGGTGGTCGATGCTAATCTTGGGTTAACGGAATCAGACTTCCAAAACGAAGTCTTTTTTAAATCTCGCTTTAGTAAAGCTATTCGTCCACATGCGTTAGATTTTCTCAATGTATAATTATATTTGTACATGCATGTTTAAGAATATTTAGGTGTTATCGGTTTGTGCAAATGACAAAAGAACAATGCTTTTGGAGAAGAGGAGTGAATTGAAGTGTATATGCGTATGTGTTTCCCTTAATTTTATTCTTATTTTCCCCTCTCCATTGATAGTATTTAATCATAAAAAATATGTCGACCGAGTACTGGAATTACCGTTTATATTGTCACTCAATACTTTATTATCACCATATTATTCATCCCCAAAAATCTACCTCTTTCTTTTTAGCTCTTTTTCTCTGTTCAGTCATGTTGTTTTTAGAACGGATACTCTCTGGATTTGCTCGGGGTTATCCCATTCATCGATGCATTTAGTCCTCATCGTTTCCGAAGATTGATTAGTTTTTCCACAAAATCCCCTTCCCCCTTTTTTTTTTTTAGCATCATAGCGTTACTCTAAAAGGTATGGAATGGTTTCATGAGCAGATTACGTCTGAGGATGTTGTATTTTTTCACAGGTACTGATATTCCTCTGTAAAAATCTGCAAGAGTATAATTTCTGTATGTGTACTTCTGTGGATGTTTGTGCGAGTGTGAGGGTTTGCGTGATATGGAATCCGAAATGACTGAAATTAATCCTATTAATATTGACTCAGCCTAACATTATCGAGTGGCATTTCTATCCTTTAAAGTGATGATGAGAATAATAATATCTGATTCGGCGAATTTTGAATAGCCGTGCTAGACATCGTTCTGAAGACAAAACATCATGAACGTATCGAGAAACTGAGCTTTAACAGGAAGGGTGGTTACTCGTTGATGTAGGCGCTGCTGAGTACTTGCGTATTTGGTTAGTTTGATATCTGATCCAAAACAAGTTTCTTTTCTTAGATGATGTGCGTGGGCAAATGAAACTAGATTGCAATGGGAGATGCCCATTGACAAAGGACCTTTTTCTTTTACATGTATAACTCCATCCATCCACCGCTTGGTCTTCGATCTTAGAGTTTAGAGTTTAGCTTTTCCGTTTTTTTTTTTTTTACTTACTTGCTATCGCTCACTTTCAATTTTTTAAAGCATCTTTTTTGGAAGAAAGTCTGCAAAATCCATCCGACCCAATGCAAGAAAACAATGCTGCTCCCGGAGCCGTTTCCGCGCGCTGCTTGGCCCGCCAATCGCGTAGCGGTACGGCGGTTGCGAAGCTGATACGCGGGGAGAAGCTCGAGGAGGACGCGAAGGCGCAGCCCGCGCCGCGGAAGTCCATGAAGAAGACGAAGTTCACGGACCCCTCGGAGTTCCTGGCGGGCCCGGGGCAGCCCGGCCAGATCACGCACGGCCCGCGCCGCTTCCACGCGGCGAACAAGGACACGGTGGGGAAGATGCTGCTGGACGACTTCATCATGGGCAATCAGGGCGCCATCGTCGTCGATGATCGCTCGCGCTGCAAGCAGATGAGCGCGAAGTCGCACCTGAGCCACCTCACGAGCGTGTGCGGGGTCACCGAGGAGCCGGCGCCGTTCCGCACGCAGATCCACATCGACGCCGCCGCGCGCGCGACCGGGGTGCCGTACTCGCTGGACAACGACCCCCGCCCGGCGCCCGGCCCCGACCGCGCGGGCCGCCGCCTCTTCAAGAACGACGCCGCGATGCGGAACCTGCTGCTGGGGCTGGACGAGGCCGGGCAGCCGGCGGCCCCCCTGCCGCCCCCGTCCGCCTCCCGCGCCCGCGCGAACGCGTCCGTGGATGTGCTGAACCTCGGCAAGTACGACGCGCGCGCGCTGCGCGAGGTGCGGCCGACGACGATCCAGCACGGGCCGCGGCGCTGCGACCCTCCGGAGCTCCCCCCGCGGCCCCGCCCGCAGATCCGCCCGATGAACGTCGCGGCGAAGGAGGAGCACGACATCCTCGGGACGGGGCGCGGGGGGAAGGCGGTGCCGGTGATGCCCTCCGGAAAGGGCCGCGGCGTCGCTCGGCCGCCCGAGCGCAACGAAATCTTCGGCGGCGTCGTCGTCCCGGCTGCGACGGAAAAGGGGGCTGCGACGGCTGTCACGAAAAAGGCGGCTGTGACGGTTGTGACGAAAAAGGGGGCTGTGACGGCTGTGACGGGGGGGGCCGCCCAGCGGCCTGCGAGTGGCTCCCGCGCGACGATCTACCCGAGCAACCCGGACCTCCTGCGGTACTACGACCCCGCCTTGGACGGCCCCGCCGAGCCCGTGGCGCAGCGGAAGCAGGGCAACCGCAGCAACCTCGAGAGCGACCACGACGCCCCGCTGCACGCGAGCGTAAAGGCGAAGGGTCTCTTTCACGACCGCTACGTGCGCGATACCCCAGGGCTGCTCGAGTACGCCTAGGCCGAAAGAGGGGAGCGGTGTCGGAAATCGCAACCGATGCCACGAAAGGAGATAACGAAAAGAAGAAATGGGAAAACCCTCTTGTGGGTGTTGGTTTGCTCTCCCACGTCCCTGCTCCGACCTTTGTGGGGTGCCTTATCCCGTTGCTAGAATGAGCGGGTGCTAGAAAAGTAAAGAATGAAAACGGGTACGTCTGGCAAGTCGGGAATACGATAGTACATACGTCTTGACCCCCCCCCCCCTACACACACACACGTAGCATGCGCTTGGGATATATAAACCGGACTTCAAATGCAAAGACAATTTAAAAAAAAAGCTGCAGTACTCTTTCTTCAAACTATAAAGTTCAAGTTTATATCCAGTACAACAATATGGTTTTAGAATGAAATTACTTCCAAAGGAGAAGAAAAATAGGAAAAATGAGTTGGAAGATTGGTATATAAATATATATATATATACATATACACATACAAGCACTCAAACAAAAATAAGATCGAGAGAGGGGGAAAAAAGAATCAATGTTAACATTGAATTTGTAAGTGTGAAATTGAGTGATGATTGTGAATGACACTTTAAAAAATTCGACAACTATTCGAGACGAATGTCACTGTATGAGTATACCTATATATTTCTCTTTTTTGATTAATGCGTTTTCGTCTTGTTTGTATGAGTTATTTAAAAAAAAAAAGAATTTTCTAATTTTATATTTATATCTTTGAAAAGGGATAAACAGGGTGCTACTTGGTTTCATTTTATCATACATTCTCCGTTATCCTAGTTGTCGTTCAGTAGCGCTTGTGGTTTTGTCTTTATTGAAGGAGCACTGCCAATACGCAAAATAAGCGCCACATGAAAATGAAAAGGAAAAAGAACAGTTTGTATGCGAAAAAGAAGGGAAAAGGCGGCAAAGAAGTATGCATGCTGGTTATCTATAAAATACACATTTACTGGAAACTCTAGACGGAAGAAAGGAAATTTAAATGTTTATTAGGATGTACTCATTTTTTAAAGTTGTTTTATTATTTTCGGGTCAGATATTGAAATTTCATGAATAGTCTCTATTGTTACTTTCTGCAAAGGGAAATGATGCGGCAGTTCCTCTTTGCCGTGATGTGAATATTTGAATTTCTGACTTTCGGCAATATTCCTTTTTTTAAAGACTCCTTCTTGCATACACGAAGTGAGTTTCTCTTTTTTTTGCTTATACATATTTTCTTGAAGTCTTAATAACCGATATGCTCCGTTTTGTTAACCGTCGCTTGGCCATTGGTGCCTACAGTCTTTTTATGATAGAGCAAAAGAACAATGCGAAGCTAAAAGGACTTCCTATTGCGGAACGCGGCAAAATGACCTCAAAAATGTACAAGGCGCTTTCCCCTCAAGATCGGGATCTTCTTGCGAAACGCGCTTCGGCACATCCGTCGCCGACACGCTCGAAGAAACCTTCCAAGAGCACGTCTGATGGCAAAAAGACCTCTAAGACCCCCCGAAAGACCAATCCTTACATGAATTTTGTGAAGGAAAACATTAACAAATTCGAAAAGTTACCCCACCGTGACCGTATGAAGGCGGTAGCAAAGCTCTGGAAGCAACAAAAGCAGCGGAGCAGTCCTTAATATGCATTGATTAATTGATTCGAATCTATTCTTGGGTCCGATATACACAATCATTGTGCATTATAATAGACAAAACCTCAACTTCTCCCCCATGCTTCTGCATCTTAGGGTTATAGGTTCGTTTCTCAAGCCCGGTCTTCATATATATATATATATATATATACATGACATTTCCTTTTTTAAACTTTTGCTCTGAATTTCTCTCCGAGAGTATGTGAGCTGTATAAAAAGTACAAAAAGGAGTTGTAATCCTAGCAAATAAGACTTGCTAACTTCATTTTCATATGAAGTCGTGAAATGCTGGGGGGGGAGGTGATGTAATCTTCAAACCCAATACTTTTTCTCTGAGTGGGAGATATAAAGCATGAAGATGGGCAGAACTACCTTTTTTTTTACCAAGGAGCTCGCATAAAAATAATATTTACTCCTGAACAATAGAGATTTTTTTGAACAAAGTAAATAAGGGAAAGGGGATGAAGATGAACCTAGAAATACTCAGGTAGAAACTTACTTCAAATTGCCTAACCTGAGAAATAAATTCTCTCCTTTTTACAGATTTTTTTAGAGGCGTGTGCACAAAGGCATGATGGCCGTTTAGCGCAACTTTTTCCTGTTTGTAAGTGTTTATTTTACGTTATTATTTTCATTATTTGTATGGAAGGCAAAAGATTCACGATAATAGACCTAAGTTTTCCTTCCAGTACAAATTCCACTGAAAAATACTAGCACTGCGAATTTTGAAGATATGGAGGGGTAAGGGAGGGGAGGGAAAATTACCTATTTATACAATCCGTTGTTTTAACACTTGTCTTCTTTTTCCTTCACATTGCTTGATTTTGAGAGAGATCTGCGATAGGGAGGCGATATCCATTTCTCTTGCACAAAGGTAGTTCCAAAGTCTTAGGCTCAGTAGAGTCAATTCCGTTCTCCAAGTTCGGTTCGTCTCTTTTCCAAATCCAATGTTTTTACTTAGTCTAATTTTGCTCAAAGGCATTCGCAAGAGGGCTTTTGATCTGTTTCTCAAGGAACAAACCGAAGCAAACCGCTCTTTACAGGAGCTATCCGCGGCAGAAAGGAAAAAGGCTATCATGAACACTTTCAAGTCACTTTCCACGGGCGACTACGAAAAGCTAAAGGTGCGTGTTGGCGCGCTTGAAAAGCAGGAACCTTCTAAGGGGAAGACTGGTACAAGTCGCTCTAAAGCGTTGAAGAGTTTGCCAAAGATTTCGCTGTATGACTTCTTTGTCAAGGAGCAAAGTGGTAGTCCCTCAATCACTGTGTTGAACAACCCGCGCGATCGCGAGCTGGTGCTGTTTGAGATCTTTAATAATCTGCCCGCTAAGGCCAAGAAGGCTCTGGAGAAGCGCGCGGCGGAATACAGCGCGTACCGAGCGGCAAGGCTCGCGTACTACGAAGCAAAGTCAAACGAAATGGTCGTCCCGCTGCCAAGGGACCAGGCTGGTCAGGACCTCAAAAAGACCTCGGCGTCGAAGCGATCCAAGAACTCCTCGGGCCCTGGAAAGGTGGGCTCCAAATCGAAGCGCGGGAAGAGCCCTCCCGAGGGGGGGGCCGAGCGGGCCCGCGTCGTTTCCCCCTTCGCGTCCTTCGTGAAGGCGGAGATCCCGAAGGTCCGGGATCTCCCGCTCAAAGAGCGCATGAAGGAGCTCGCGCGGCGGTGGAGGGGACTGGGGGAGACCGAACGCGCGAGGTACCAGACGCCGCGGCCGGCCTCCACTGCGAAGCCGGCCTCGAAGGACGAGGGCCCGTTGACCTCATCTGCGGAAGAGGAGGGCGGCCTGTTGACCCCATCTGCGGAAGAGGAGGGCGGCCCGTTGACCTCATCTGCGGAAGAGGAGGGCGGCCTGTTGACCCCATCTGCGGAAGAGGAGGGCGGTCCGTTGACCTCGTCCACGACGTTCCTTGCGGGCGCGGGGGGTCCGCAGGCGGCGGTGGAATCGCCGAAGACGGCGGCGGGGCGCGGACCGGGCGACGAGGCCGAGTCGATCGCCCCCACGCCCGAGCGAAAGGAGGCCGTCGGCGAGGAGGCCCCTGTGGTGGCCGCCCCCGTAGCCCCCCCACCCCCCCTTGAGCAGCCCTCCGTCGAAGAGAAGCGGGACGAAGCGAATATAAACCTGCCCAAGGAGGCGCCCGAAAGCGGAAGCAGCGATGACAACAACACGTCCGAGCAGGATAACCTCAAGAAAAAGATGCTGAAGCGGAAACTTTTCAAAAAGAAAAAAGGCACCCCGCCTCCACGCAAGGCATCGTAGGAATACTAAGTCCAATCATATGGGCAATACAAGAACGCTAATGTCATGAGGAAAAGCTTTGCGCTCCCGACAAAGAGTCACTCTAAAAATAGAGGCACATAGGTATCTAGTCTGCGGCAAGTGAATTTTTTTTTTGCGGAAGGCTATGACTTTTATTCCAAGTGCTTACTTCATAAGCAAAAAATGCCTTATTTTATAGAATATAGATACAGCGAGTAATATTTCAGGGGTTACTCAACGTAATAGATTTTATTGCGGAAGTAGAAGAAAAAGATATCGAATAGTGTATACAAAAACCATTTAATATTTACAATGGTGATTGTAGAAAACTTAGTATCTGGTATTTTTCCCCTTATATAGGAAGAACAAACGGATAGTTACTTATCAGATAATCTTTCTATTCCACATGCTCTAGTAATAGCAATAACAAGCAGACTTTTACTTCCCATTCTTGTGGAGATGATCAACAATTTTACTATTCTTATTATTTCCCTTTTTTCCCTTGTCCGTAATTCAAGAATTTTTGAATACAGAGAAACAATAATCGATTTACAGAGAAAGGAGCATTTTCAGCTAGGTAAGCTTTTCTTTGGCTTCACCTGTCAAGTAGGTCTTTCTTATCAATCCTATTTGACTCTGAATTGTAGTGAAGTCACACACAGACACACACTTACACACCAGCACGCAGAGTAGTCTTGGGTTGACACGCAGAACCATTATGGTTTTCGAGTTCCTTTCTGTATCTCTAAAATGGTATGAGGCGCCGATTGTGAAGGTAGCGAAAAATTCTCTCTACACAAAAAAGCCAAAGTCATCTAGACAGCGACGCCCCACCGTGTACAACTTATTTGTGAAGCAGCATTTCAAAGATATCGAATTGTCGCAGCAATCTCCTCAGCAACGTTTCAAATTCATAGCATTTATGTGGAGACAGCTGAGAAAACGGCGAAGCGCATTTTTGCGAGATGAGAGGTGCGAGAGGCTTCAGTTCAAATCTCTTCATAAGCCAAAAAGGTATCGATTTTTACAACTGATTTGCCCCTGTTTCAGATAATCAATCTCTTTGAGAAGAAAGTTACGGTCTAAAAATTATTCATCTCTTCGTCAATTGATTTATTGAAAATGTCGAGGGTTGTCCTTAGTTGAAAAGTTATCTGTATCATATGGAAGCAAACCTTAGTGCCTTTATTCTCGCTATAAGTGAGATGTGTTTCATATTTATTTCTGATATTTAGTCAGTGACATAGTTCTTATTTATTATTTTTTACTCTTTTTTTTGCCTATTATGAGCATAGGTTATATCCTCCCCGTTTTATATTCATTATTATTTTGGTTGCATTCTTTTTTAAAAAACATAGTAAACATGTATATTTGCTTACTGAACTCTACAAAGTAGGGGGTAAGGAGTGAATGTTGTTGCGTTAAACACTATCTTATGGTTATTGGGAGAAAAAATGTGCCTGTACAATGATGCGCTACGGCATACGCATTAGCACGCAATAGGGATTTAAATTACCCCCCCGCGTATAAGCGCACCAAAATGCATAAGCAGTTTATACGGTAAAAAATGAAATAATGGGCTTCCTATCTTTTCAACACTTTTCACAGACTAATATTTAGAAGAATTTTCTGCACTAAACAGCCATCTACACAGATTGGCTTTAAAGACGGCAACTAACTCTATGGTGAAGATAACACAACAGTAATTGAAAGACTTCCAATAGAAACCAAAGCTGACATCGTCACACCTAAAGTGATCAAAAGAAAAGGAAAGAATGTTGTCTCGCTCTATAGTTATGCTTGCACAACCGCGCCGTGTGCCGCCGTTCTCTGCCTTCTACGGCAAGATGTCCCGGTTGTTAACTCGAACAAAGGGGCCTCTTCGAATGAAGGTTACAGGGGCATTATGGACTTTAATTAAGCCAAAAAACAAGCAGCTATCAGCTTCTGATCAAGTCAAACATGCGATGGTTCTGTATAATCAACATGGTAACTCTGTTTTAGCTAAAGGACGCGCATTAAAACGGAAGGAACTCAAGATACAGGCATTGAAAAAGACCAAGAGGAATGCGAAGCTCAAAGCAAAACAACCATTAAGGGGAGCCGCCAAAAGGAGTAAAGGAAGCGACAAAACCGTTACTCAGTCTCTCAAGCCTAAAAAGGTGAAAAAGGCTGGCTTTGGGAAGAAACCAGCCGCAAAGGGTGGTTTGCAGCCTCTAAACCGTAACATAACCTCTGGGAGGCCTCAAAAGTTGCCTCCTTCCCTACGACTACCGCTAGAAGCACTTGGAAGACGCCACGGGACGGGTGCCGGTTCAGTTGGTGTTGAGACCAGCGCCAGACGCGCCTCCTACGATGCGTTTCGTACCTCGCTTATAAAGCGCGGCAATTTAAAACCTTCGGGCGCGTTGAACCAACAAATCCACCGCCTATGGCGTCTCACCTCGACTCAGACGGACCTCAGCGATAAGGCTCGCGAGTATATGGCCCTCCGACTAATTAAAAAGTCCCTCCAAGGATCACGAAAGGTTCCCCCGATAAAGAAGAAGAAACCATCTAAGGTGTCAACGAAGAGGAAAGCCGTGCAGAGAAGGGCTGCCAGTAATAAGAAAAATGCCCCTAAGATGACTGGAAGGTCCAAAGAGGTTAGAAAGGGAAAAATACCAAGGAAGAAGTTTTCTGAAAGTTTGAAAAAGCATCGCGCTCCGTATCTCAAGTTTTACCGAGCGATGGTTCTCACTGGATGTATCCCGAATCATCCCAAAGGAGTGCGCTCACGGGTGATTAAGGAACTATGGTACTACACGAATCACCTCAAAACGCTCAGCTCCAGAATCAAGCTTGGCACTGCGTTTGCAACTGGAGCCCAGAAATTTCCAGAAACTTCTCGTATCTCTGATATCATGACTAAAAAGGTACCTAGTGAGCCGATTCGAGTGGTGAAATCGGCTAAGGATCGTTTGAAGAAACCTTTAAAACCATTTTCTGTAAAGGTTCCTTTAGATTATAAGGCGGACCCCTTTCTTGCGACTTATAGAGCTTTATTGAAGTATATTCCGAATAAAACGGTAGACGCGCGCATGAGAACCATCTCAAAGGCGTGGATACAGACCGATATTCGAGGCGGAAAGGATATAAGAACCCCTGAGCAGCGTATTCAGGCTGTCGCCAACAAACTTGGCTTGATGTAAGCACCTCATGAACATAAAATAGCAGCGACATTTATTTTCATGAAGGATCCTCTAAACCATTTTTTGCGCGTGTTTGTGCAATAAAATCTTGTCAGATTCTATAAATTACTCCCTTATTTTTAAGATTTCTTTGTTTGGACAGATAAGTACTTCGCACATATCATCGCGGATAAATGAGATGCTCTTGTTTTTACTATTGTATATGGAAAAGAAGGATTAAACGATGGAAATACTCATTTGGATGAGAAAAATAGAGGAAAAAGATGGGGTGAAGAATCGTCTTGTGTGCGTATGTAAAACGTGAATAGATAGTTTTTTTTTTTTGTTTGTTTGTTTCTTGTATTCTTCTCATTAGTAGATTCAATACTATAGACTTTTATGAATTACCTTTCTCTTTTGATATTACTATCCCCCATTTAGATCAAACAATACTTCTAGTAATACATTTCATATTGGGGACTTTAAGTTCTACCATTATCATGACTTTGAACGTCATTCCCAAACTGATAAAAACTACTCGACATATTGTGTGCTGCATTCGAATTGATCGAATGTGTGACCCCCTCAGTGACCCATACTCCAAATTTTCCTTCCCCCCCCCCCCCCCCCCCCCCCCTCCTAGAACTTTGGTTGAGACTCAAAATTAATCCGTAGCAGCCCATCCACACAGCTCAATAGATTGTCACATAGGGCTCGCGCTGGGTCAGGTATGTGCTGTACCCCGCATAGATACCGTCGCCCCCATTTTCCCCTTGTTCTCACTGACACACCGACGCGCTCGTTACACGCCACGCAGCAGGGGGCTTGACCTTGATGCCTCCAAGGAATACAACCAAGCGCTCGCTGCCCCCTGCCTCACGCGGGGCTCTGTCAAAGAAGGGCGCGGCGGCGGAGGGCCACGCGTCGCGCAAAACGCGGAAGCTCGACCCCCTCGCGCGCATGCTTCGGTCTAAGCCTGTTCTTCCCGAGGACCCTGTGCGGGTCGCCTCGATTCCGGATGCGAAAGGGGAGTCAACCCGCACTTTCGGGGCCCACGTGCGAGGTCGTCTTGCCGTACTGGGGCACGCCATGCTGCTCATCGCGCACCTCCAGCGCGCGCAGCAGGGCGCACCCCTCTCCCAAAGAACGCCCGCCGGTTCGGAGCCGTCCATCCCCAGTATTAAGCTGAACCGGCGCTGGCTGGAGGCGGTCACCGCCTACTGCGGGACGACCGTGGGGGTGGACGACGTCGCCAGGGTCGCCGCGGCGTTCCCGAACTGGGTGCATGTCCGTTGGGGGGTCGGAGAGACGCCGTGGGGTATGGACGGCCTCGACGGTGGTGGGGATGGCCGAAGTCGAGGTCTTCGCCCTCTGTCGATCGGTTTGACAAAGGCGGATCTTCTACCCGAAGCTTCAGCTCTTAGCGGCACGCGAGAGAGGGGGGCGATGCCAGCCGCAGAAGAGCTCACAGCAAGATTATACATCCTGGCCTCTCACGTTCCTTCCATCGAGGAAGCCGGTGAGGAGCTCCAAAAGTTTCTTCAGACGAAAGACGCGTCTGAATCGGAGGACTGGCTTGACAAGATCGTCCAACGTCGAGCCCTCGACGCATACAGGGAGCAGCAGCTTGTGGAGTGCCCTGACGGCTCCACCCGAAGTGCCCAGCCCTCTTTTGGTGATACGCTGGGGCGGCCCAAGCAGCCCGAGGTGAACAGGACAGCCCCTCTACCCTCTGGATCGGCGCTGGACTCAGGTGGTGTGGGGCCCTGCAAAGCTACTTCATCCTCGCCAACCGTGCTTCCGCGATCCTTAGTCTCTCCCACGGGAGAACAACCCCCCCACGACGATGAGGACAGCGAGAACGATGCGGTGTTGCTTGCGATGCTCTCCCCGGAGCTGAAGGCTTCTCTGTCTGCAGCGAAGCTAAAAGAGGTGGTACAATTCATGAAAAGAGAAGCCACAAATGCATCGGCGGAGGAGCTTGCCAAAATCGAGAGGAAACAGGAAGAGGAGCGTTTGCTTAGCACCTATGCGCACGTGCGATCTCTCTTTGGACGGGAAAAAACAGAGCTGAATGCTGCATGGCTCCTCGAGCGCCTCGCGGTAGAGAGTCTCTTTGAAGACCATCGTCGCATCCTCCCACAGCTATCGTTGCTCTTGAATCGTAGCAGCTTTGGGTTAAGTGCAGTGACCCTATCGCGAGGTGAGGATGGCGCAGTGAGAAGCCCCATAGGTGGCACAGTTGCACTGTTAGGAAAGGTGGATGACTTCGAGAAGCTCACAGGCGAGGAATTGGAAAACACTTTGGTGTTGCTAGATCGCACTAAGGCTTCCTTAAAGGGTATTTGTAGAGAGAACACCTTTAAGGCAGGCGAGCATACGTGAAGGAAGAAGAAGAAGGATCGCAGATTGGTGTCAATTGATTTATATTCTTTTCTGCACCTCTCTGGCTGGGTTTATAATAATGATATTATTATTATTATTATATTTAACAGTGTAGCTTCTCTCAGCCTCAAATTAGGAAGGCTTCTTTCGTACTGTTTCCTTTCTAGTCTGGTGCGGTGAAGGCAGGGAATACGATAATGTATGCCGAAAGGGTATGCGTGGAGGGAGCACATTTTTGTGTGTTTGCAGAATGATAGCCATTCATTTCAGTCTTTTCTGTTCTTGCTTTTTTTTTTACTGAATATTTGTTGTTTCTTTTCTATACACTCTTCACGTTTTCCCGTCTTACCTTTTTGAATAAAAGTGAGATATAAAAGTCGGGCTCACCTCAGGAATAACTAAGCCATACAGAGGGGAGAAAGAAAGAAGGGAAACATTTAAAAGGTTATCCTGCAAACAATTCCAGGTTGGGCAAAGTCATCACACATCTTTACTTTTCCATAAAATAAAGTCTTTATCTATGAATGTTCTTTACAGAGTCACAAAAAATTTGACACGACCTGTAAAGGTGCCCCGTATACTCTGCTCCTCCGCTCGTCTTAAAGATTCTTCTCTGCTACTTTTGAGACTGTCAAAAAGTGATCCACTTTTTGATGCAAAGATAGAAAAAGTAAAATTTGAGAGCTTGACTTTGCAAACGCATGGCGGTGATGTTAAGCTTCAAGACGGTGAGGTGGTTTCAGGAGGGATGACTCAAAAGAAGGACGACTCTGCAAATCTTCGCAACCGGAGAATGCAGAAGAAAAAGGGGTTTGAGGCCCTGATACGTTGGTGTAGCGCTCATCAGGAGGTTGCTGCATTGTGTAGTGGATCCAACGACTCGTACCTCTCGACCCTGGGGTCTTTGAAAGACATCCACATGGTTGATATCGCTGCGATCTCGTGGTTGCAGCGCACTATGTCGACCCTCTCGTGCGGCCAAAGTCTTGTCATTTTGAGTCTTCTCTGCGATATTCTGTATCACAAGGCGCGTGTGCTTTCGTTAGTGTCAGGAAAGAAGCCTGAAAAAGGTGAAAAATGTAAGACACCGAACGATCCAGAGGGGACAATTGAGCAAAGTCTTCTCAGCACTATCTTGGCCCTCAAGCAGCGCATTGCCGCGAGTGAGCATTTGGAAAGCCAGCCTCTCACACTTTTTCTCAGCGCTATTTATGGGCTGCATAGGATCTCATCATGTGAGTTTCCTTTCCTCAGCTCTCTTAGCACCGTGGAGCGATCATTGATGGAGGTGCCCGACATTTTTTTTACCATCGCGTTTCGTCAAATGCGGGAGGCTATCTCGAGCACTTCATCTACACAACCCCAAAGCTCTGACCCTGCTCTCAGTATCGAAGTGCTTTTGACGTTTATGCTTCTCTTCTCCCCTGAAAGGCGAGCTGAGTTTCACACTCAGGCGGATCAAAAAGTCTTTTCCGATGTTGTGGATTTGCTTGAACAGAAAATTAATCTATGTGTGAAAACCAGCGAGGAGTCTCACGCGCCAACGGGAGTGGAGCAAAATTCAGACGGCGAAGGAGAGAGTAAAAGGAGCGGAAAGGATATCGAATGCCACGGAGAAATGCCACCCCCAAGCAAGGCCATGAGGGCTCCATCCAAAGCAAGCGCACTGGACTGCGCATTTATGAATCTCATCTCTCTACAGGAGTGTGCAGAGCTGATGCGCAACGTGTGCTTCGCAAAAACATCATGCCGCTTGAGTCTGCTTCAGTATGTGTGCTGCTGCCTACAGAGCCCGAGTAAATTCACCTTGGAGGAAATTCAATTACTTCTCGGCATGTTTCGCTCACTTGAGAACGTGGGGGAGAGGGTTCAGGGGAGGTGGCTAACAGACTATATTATTCAGCAGCTGCCTCTGCTCAGTGTCCCTATGATGATACGCTTTCTTCCATACACACAGAACCCTTCTGCATATGTACAACGCATGGAGCTGACGGATGACCATGTTAAGAGCCTCAGCCCGGAGGATGCGCTGGAGCTGCTCCAAGTTGGATCGTCTTTTATCCCCTGGGACACCCAAAAGCAGCTAATCTTGGCGAGCTTAGACCCGCGCCCTCGTGCCCTTATCGAGTGTTTGTTGAAGTCAAAGACAAAACCTCGTACGGATCTGTGCTCCGAAGAAGCTCTGAAAAGCGTATGCACGCTAACACCAGGTTATATATCTCTGTTATCCTTCCTTGTTTTTCAAAGGCTTCCGAATATGAAATCAGACCCCGGTGAGGAAGCGAATCGTGAGGAGGTGTTCTATTGGACCTCAGTACTCATGACATCAGCGGACTGGTGTAAAGGTGTCGAAACCGAGCAACCTCACGACCACTCTCGCGAGCCCATCATCCCCTCTGCGAATACGAAGGAAAACGAAGAAGACCCGTCGAAGGATATCTGTCATTCTTTCAAAGCTTTGGAAATTTATGTGGCTTATCGGGACCATTGTAACCTAGTGGAAAAAAAACTCGGTGAGAATAGCACATTCCCGCAGCCCATGATTCTGAGCGACAAAACGCTGCTCAACCACTATGTTCGATATGTGTTTATGTCCACATCCGAGTGTAAAAAAAACGACGTGATCGCGGTGCTGGTGAGATTACTTTCGTACTTGGAAGACAGAGAGTCCAAGAGGCAGCTGGTGGATCGCCTTATTCGGTACAACGAGGCCCCGACGTCGAAGCAATCCCTGGCCCGCTTCATCGAGCTCCTTTCCGAGGCAGCGACGGCGCTGGCGGTGTACAACCCGGACCTGCTCCGGCTCTTTCTCAAGCAGAGCTGCGTGGATCCGGGGCGGCTGGGGGGTGCCGGGGCCTGCGAGCTCCCCGCGGAGCCCCCGTCGACGGCGCTCTACACCCTTTATCTCACGCGCTCCCTGCGGTATTTGCTCGGCGGCGGGGAAGGGCGGGCACCGGCGCGCGCCGAGGAGGCCCGGCGGGCGATCACGGCCTGGCTGAACCACTACTTTTTGACCCTCGCGAAGGCGCGGGAGGGGCCGTGCGAGGGCGCGGTCGAGGAGCTCCTCGGGCTCGTCTACCGGGCGGGCTGCGACTTGCCGCCGCCGATGCTCGCGGAGGTCGCGCGGCGCTGTCGGGAGAGGCTTCCCGAGGATCGGACGGCCGCCGTAGAAGTCGAACGCGACGCCCCCCCTTCTTCTTTTTCTTCTTCTCCGGAGGAGGGGGAGGGGGCGATCGGGTTTGTGGACGAGCCGCACGTCCCCGGGGGGTCCGAGGCGGGGGGCTTCCTGCCGCCCGCGCACTTTCTGGTGCTCGTGCGGTCCGAGGTCGCCGTGGGGCTCCGCCTGGATCGGCCCTACCTGGAATTTTTGCTCCGATCCTGCGGCCTCGAGATGACGGGGGGGGTGCTGGGCTCGTTTTTGATCGCCGTCCAACGGAGACGCGCTCGCCCGGCGCTGATCGACGACCTGTGCATTATCGCGACCACCTTCGAAACGGTTCTCAAGCGCCTCCCGGTGCCGCGGGATGACGGGGACTCCCGTGAGCCTCCGGAAAAGGCGCGAGAAACGACATCTGCGGTGCTCGCCCAGCTCGTGCGAGTTTCCCTCGCGCACCTCTACAAAACGCCGGGCTACGCGACGGCGCTGGCGGGGGGGTCGACGAAAGCGGAGCTCCGCGGGGAGGCTCCGCTCACCGCCGATCGGATCCGCGGTGAGGGGGGTGGCGAGGCTACCGGGGCTGGCGCCGTTGACGGAAAGCGAGAACCGTCGGCGGACCAAAGAACCCTTAAGGGGGAAATCCTCCGTGTTGACGGGGCCCTCCTCCGAGCGTTTTCGCTTCTTACCGACGAATCTGAGAAGGAAATTGCATTGCAGTATCTTCACCAATTGCAACCCGTTTTTCGGGATGCCAGTAAATACCTGTTCTCACGAGCTTGTGAGCAGATGAATAACTTTTCACAGAAGGAACTGATCCTGTTAGCGTCACGTTATCCGGCAGGGGCGGATGAGGTGCTCAAACACCTCATGAAGATGGATCTGAGGCTGACTGTCGATTTTGGTGAATTTTTGAAGGAAGCCAAAAACATTCCGATGCAGATTGTGGAAAAGATTACAGACGCTCACCTTGAGTCGTTAAGCTTTGCCTGGTGCACGCGATTGCTGTCCGCATTGGTGGTTCGCCAAGAGGAAGTTTCGGATAAATTTCTCGTTCGGATGTTAAGGCGCGTGATGGAGGCCGACGCGCCTCGTGAATCTGACCGGAATCTCTTTCTTTTTATTCTCCAGTCCTACTTGCCGATGCCGAATCCTTCCCGGGAAGGTACTCACCCTTCTTATCCTCGCAGTGAGGAACGGGGGGCCTCCTCAAAAACATCACTAAAGTCCTTTTCACCGGACAACAACAACGGTGAGAGCAACGTCAATGAAATGAAGAGTTCCGTAGTACCAATCGCGCAAGATAAGCGTGCACGAGAGAAAATCCTTTACAAATGTTTGAAGCACATTCTCTCAATTTATGAAATCACGACGACGGATGGCTTGATTGATTTTTTGTCAACCTCGCTGCCGATTGCGCAAAACTTGATTGAACTTGCTGTAATGGAGCGGGCTGAGAAAATTACCTCCGAGTACCTTCTCAACGAGGTCATGGTGGATACAACCAAGCTCACAAAGCTAGTGCACCTTCTTCATCGTCACCACTTGCCGATTCTTCGTATTGGTCAAATCGTGAAGAAGAGCTTCTTTGACAGCGAGAATTTTCTGGAAAGGATTGCGCCGTCGGCGCCTTCGGAGGGGGGTCTTCCCGACGACGAGGCCCCCTTCCAGGGGGGCCCGACGCCGGCAGCCTCGGTGGCCCATACCGTGGAGCTCGCGGCCCTCATTGGGGGCGCCCAAGGGGGCGGTCCGGGCGCGCAGAAGAGAGGCGATGACGAGGCCGAGCATTGCCTTCTCGAAGAGGTTCTGAAAACCCTGCGGGGCCATTTCCAGGGGCCGTCCGAGCAGCTTTTGATGCTGAGCGCGTTGGTCGACACGATGGCGCGGTATGATTTCTTCCCGGTTCACCAGCTGGATCGTTTCACGCGCGACCTATGCGAGGGCGTCCTGATCCAGTCCAACCGGCTCTCCTCCAGCGAGCTCGCGAAGCTCCTCCAGAATATCAGTCGGCTGAAGAAGTGGGATGTGATCAAGCGGGTGGGGGCGAGGGTGGGGGGGGCGGGCGATGAGGCGACCTTCGACAAGGTCTTCCGCGCGGCCTACGCGCGGGCCGACCCGCACAGTCGCTGCGTGGTGGTGAAGGCCATGTGCTCGGACAAGGAGCTCTTTCTGCGGTACGGGGACTACGCGATGGGCTTCCTCCGGCCGGACATCCCCCTGCTCTCGCACGAGGACCTCGAGGTGCTTTTGGTCGCCTGCCTGCGGCTGCCGAGCGCAGCGGTCGTCGAGGCGACCCTCGACGCGGTCGGGACGCGGCTGCTCGGGGGGCTCGACCAGTGCAAGCGGAGCACCCTCGTGCGGCTTCTGCAGTGCCACGCGAGCTTCGCGATCGCCGACGACGCCCTGCTCACGCGCGTGCTCGCCCGGCTGGAGGGGCAGTTCGTGAGCCGCGGCGAGGCCCAGCTCGAGAACTCGCAGCTCCTCACCCTCCTGCAGGCCATCGCGCGGCTCGACCTCCCGGTCCCGTCGAGGCTCGCCACCCTCTGCTTCGCCAAGCTCGAGAAGCAGCTCGACAGGCTCACGCCGCACCAACTCGCGCAGGCGGGGTGGCTCGCGATGGAGCTCGAGATGGGCTACTCCGCGAGCATACACGCCCTCGTCGTGCGCATACTCGAGACCCGCGAGGGATACCGCTCGAGTAAGTTCTTTCGCGACGTCTCCGAGAGGCTTTGCGATGAGTACGATGTAGAGGTGCCGGCGCTGCTGAGAGCGGCAAAGCTCCGCGCCCGCCGCGAACGGGAGCGGATCGAGGAGTACTGGCAAAAGCGGCGTTTGCTGACCCAAAATTGAAACACGTAGACATCTCTGCACAAACGCACCACACGAGTAGCTCGAAAACGTTTTGCCCGCACAATCCACATATTTTATCTTCCCCTCCCTCTTCAACCTCCTGTATCTATACTTCCGCTCTCCATGAGATCAAGCAATAGCCTCGACATGGTGTGTCGTCTTCCTCAAACCTTTTAGGTTCCCTTACCGGATGTTTTTTTTTCTTTTTTGGGGGGGGGGAGGGTATAAACTTTTTATTTTATTGATTATCTTGTCTGAAAAGATTTGAATCTAATGGAATTTATATATTCTAATTATTATTCGTAATAATCTCTTCTCTCTTTTTCGATCATTTTTAAAATACCTCATCCCCCTAGTAGTTAGTCGGGACAACATCCAAAATATGGCGCTGAAGAGTTCACCTCCTCAAAGGGTTCTGGATGAGTCAGACATTCTGCAATCAACGAAACAGTACGATATTGAGCTCGTTTACCATGCCAACCTCTCGCAGATGGGGATCATCCAGCTAGGGGTGGCCTTCCGACGTTGCCATACCCTTACTGTCCTGGATCTCAGCCGAAATAAGCTCCTCTCACTCGATGGGATTCAGGCTGTGTCCGCTACTTTGGTCTTTTTGAATGCCTCTGAAAATTGCATTCGCGACCTCTCGCATCTTCGTCGGTTAGCTCGTTTGGAGCGTGTTTGGCTTGAGGGGAACCAGCTCAGCAGTAAGGCCTCAATAGCCCCACTGGCCGAGCTGAAGACCCTAAAAGAAGTATGGCTGCGGCGGGAGACTAGAATGGAGTTGTCAGCGAACGATACGCCTTGTGTGATGGTAGACAACCCAATTTGCTCGGATTCCAACGCGTACGCTCTACTATGTCGTGAGCTTTTCTCTCACGTGCGTTTGCTTGACGGGAAGGCTTATCGGCAAGATGCAGAGGAGGACACCGCCGCATTAGCCGCGGCTACCTCGACAGGCGAGTGCGTGGTCAGTCTTAAGAAGGCTTGTGAATGTATAAAGAGAGAGGCACTGCGGGAAAGCAACGAGGAATCCCATCTGCTGCGAATTCTAAAGGCCTGCCCGACATGAAGTTACTGAGCTCTTCAAAATCCCTTCGAACGGGGAGTGTACAGTACTACAATTCTTCATTGTAAATCTATATTGTGTAAATAGAACGACTGATCCTCCTTCAACAACATCCACAAAAAAGTGAAAGAGGCGGCGTGGAGCTCAGCAGAAGCTGGGGCAACCTCGTTGCCTTTTGTCTTGCTTTTAAGAGGGTCGGTTATAGAATTGTTCCTCATTGTTTCACGAGTTTGTGCACCCCAAACAAAAATGCTACATTGCTAAATTTACCTCTCTTTCCCTTTGCGCGTATACGTAGCGTTTTTTCTCCCTTTCCTTAACCCCCCATCCCCAAAGGAGCGAAGAATCAAAAAAAAACACGACAACAACAACAACAAGGAGTAGTCGACCGTGATGGATGCGG
Source organism: Phytomonas francai (assembly GCA_001766655.1). Classification (NCBI taxonomy): domain Eukaryota; phylum Euglenozoa; class Kinetoplastea; order Trypanosomatida; family Trypanosomatidae; genus Phytomonas; species Phytomonas francai. The sequence continues at coordinate 302,783 of MJCC01000008.1, forward strand.
ATCGCATTAAAGAGGGTGACTATGTCTTTATCAGTGGGAGTGGGGTTCAACGCATCGGGGAGGCCAGGAAGGGGGTTCGGCTGAGGCTCGACCGCTGTCGATCGGCCTTCACGGGGAGTTTGGTGGGGATGCGGTACGGTGAGGTGGTGCGGCTGAGCCCGCGCTCGCGGTCTTTCCGGGCCTGCGAAGAGTACCCCGACCTCGACCTCAGCGGCGCGAACGCGACCGGCGCGAACGACAATCGCGACCTCGTCTGCGATAACCGCAGCCAGCAGCTCACCAAGGACGAGATCGCGGCGATCCGGCGCGAGCAGGGCGTCGAGACGCTTCTCAGCTCGCTCGTCGAGAACAGCGCGACCTTCCAGGGCAAGACGAACTTCTCCAAGGAGAAGTACCTCGTAAAGAAGAAGAAGAAGTACGGGGAGCTGTTCAAGGTGCAGCGCCTGACGGCGGGCGGTATGTGCGAGGTGCACGTCCCCAGCATCGCCCCGCCCTGCGAGGCGGCGGAGGAGCCGCGGTGGGTGCGATTGCGCGCGGATACGGTCGCGCTCATTTTACACCACGCCAACATCTACGACGGCTCCCGCGTCCTGCTCTTCGAGCGCACAAACGGCGTCATGCCAGCCTACCTCCTTGAGCGACTCGGCGAGACCGGGAAGATCTTCCAGCTTATGGAAAAATCCGCGCAGCCAAACACCTTCCCGGCCTCCCAGTTAGCCCTGCAGGGGCTGAAGAAACGCTGGAAAGCGATCCCGAACAACGAGGGCTTTCTTAAAGGGATATCCGAGGACCCGAAGGACGACGCCGGGTGCGAGGCATCGCCTAGCGGGAGCCCAGGCGGCGAGACCACGGTAAGCAGCCCCACCGCGTCTCCAGACGCATCCCAGTGGATGAAAGGTTTGGATGCGCGGCAAGAGCTGCTGGATAGGCCAGCGGACTCTCTTATTATTGTGGATGACATGAGCGCTGAAAAACAGCTGGCGTGCCTTCTGCCATTTCTTGCTTATGGCGGGCAGATCGTGGTTCATAGTCCCTTCATAGAAGATTTGACGGGCCTATTCCCAAGGCTTCGGATGGACTGTGTGAACATTCGTATCTCCGAAACATGGTACCGACATTATCAAGTCCTCCCGCAGCGGACCCATCCAACGGTGAACATGAGCACCGCCGGGGGCTTCTTGCTGACTGCCATCAAAGTTGAACGTAATCCAAACCCGAGCCCCCATTATATGCGCGGTGAACCTCTCTTTGACAACATTAGGGAAGATGGATTACAAAGCCGAAAACGTGATCGCGACCTCGAGAACGACTGCAGTGAATGATAACTTCGTACTAAAATCGCCAAAAATGAAGAATTTGAGCTTATAAAAATCTTAAAAAAATGGAAGGAGGGTGTGATATAATACCTTTTCGGCCCTCTTGATGAGTGTATAAACGCAAAAAACTACGAGGAGCACTCATATGGGGGGGGGGATGCTTCACTCTTTATTAGCAATAAATATAAAAATTAGCTTGTACCTTTTCTTTTTTTTTGACACATGCGTTCTTCTCCATGTCTTCTTTTTCAACTATAATCCAAGTAAGCAAATACGAAACAAAACCTATAAGCCTTCTATTCCACACTAGTTGCCTTTTTGTTGTTCTAATCGCTACGCATTATATTAGGTCAAATATATATTTACATATTTGAAGATGATCTACGACACGAACTCTCCTCAGTACCAGCAATTTCTCAAGTCTAGCGGTCGTCGCCGCGACGACTATGGTAAGGTGAAGAGCGCCATTATCAGCAAGCAGTCCTCCAAGCCAGCCGGTGCTGCAAGCACAGGATTGTAGAGCATGATGCTGACGAATGAAATCGATTTCGATGTAATGGGGAATCTCTATAAATAATATATTAATAAGAGTATTGGAATTTTAAATGGTGAATAGATGACCCTTATGAGCATTCTTCTCTTTAAATGCACATGATAAATCAAGAATTGGTGGAAAAACACATTCCCTATTATTTTGGTTGAGCACGCATACTTTTTGCGGAGGTTAATATTTTCCCACTATATCTCTTACCACAACATCACTACTTCTCGTTTCATTTCACGTCTTAGCCTTTTGTCTTTCCATAAATAGAACTAGATTAGTAGGAGCATTTCTATGGCTACTACTTCAGAATTAGAAAAACAATGCACATTTTTGATATATATATATACATATATATGTATACGGCAAAGTTAGATTTATAACAATTAATCCTGCTCAACATTACTGGTGGCGTGGCCACCAGTAGCATACCAGAACGCTGTCATTGTATCACCACTTGGGATCTCTAAAGATGACATCCACTCACAGCCTGCTTTGCTCCGCTGCTGATGAGAGAAAATCGAGGTAACATTTGAGTTCACTCAAAATATTTTTTATTTAAAGTTCTTAGCGAGCATTTCGTTCGGCATGATAGTAGTGCAGCCATAATGAGAAATCTAACACGAGTGACGTTACTGTAAACTGGAACACAAACACGACCCCCTTTACGGATGGACAAGGGATGATAAATTGCCACGCGAGCTGAGTGATTTGGATTCAATATCCCCCCTCCCCCCCCCCCCGCAGGTGGAGAGATCATCAAAGCTGATAATACACTTGTACTTGTCAAATGTAAAGCGAATATTAACTCTCCAAAGGCGAATGCAGGCACCTCAAAATATTGGCCCACGCATCTACACAAGTCGTAAATAAAAAGCGGCTCTTATTTTCGCTAGCATCCTACCTTTTTTATTTTACCCTTCGTTTTACTTGACCCCTACTGAGGTTTCAAAACTCGTTGTGGGTCTGCACCACGTTTTTGCGCTTTAGTTGCATTCCTCTCTTTCTTTTAATCTCCTTTTTTCTTACAACAATAAAATGAAGGGAGGAAATCTGCCTGGTTTGTAAACTTGAGAGTCTGAAGGACGTTCTTTCGCAAAAAGGGGACAACTTTTGTACTATCTTCGCAACTCAATTTGTTGCGAACATCTTTTGGGGTCTTAAAAATGAATGCACATTATCAGTGTTAGATTCTTTTCGTTCTCATCGTTTTTACTTGTATCGTCTCGCCCCTCATTCATATTGGTGTGTCCCGCAGTGCTTCCTTGAAGCTTTTGAGCCTTACATGGCTACACTTAGTTTTTTGCTAAAGGGACATGCACAGCGAACTGTTAACGCGTTAGATTGTGGACGGTGTGATGCTGAGAAACCTCAGCCCTATTGCCTCCAGGAGTTCATTTTTGTAGAAATATTGCGAGATGTGTACCTCATTGCTACCATAGACGGACCCAGAAATCAATGCATTCTGGAGTTAACGCAGCCCGTTTTGCCATCAAGTCCTGAAGCTGGCGTAAGCGACAGGAGCGTTGACATGGCGAATAGAGGCATACCAGCGTCCACAACTTTTGGATCCCTTGAAAAGGAGCCTCGTAATGTCGGAGTTATTCCAACCGAGCTACGCACTGCGTTTCGAACTCTACAGGTGATTCGACTTATCACGGTCGATGAGGGCGAAATTACGTGCATTGAGTTGGCCTGCGAGCGCGCTACCATTTCTTCTGATCGCCCTGAGCCGGCCGTCTCAGTATCTTCCGTAGACGATCTGTTGGTGTATCTATTAATAGGAACTTCCAATGGGACCGTGCTGGTCTGCAATGCCCTTCGCGCATCCATTTTGATGATCGCGCGCTTTCTGCCGTGGGTGTCGGAGCCGCGTGAGGGGCAAGACCACCCCCCTCCGAGCCCGCCGCACGACGCCGACGCGGCGGTCGTCCGCTTCATCGTTCAGCACCCCCCCAACCCCTACCACTGGAGCCCGTCCAAGATAGTCGGCACGCACAGCTGCACGACCATCAGCGGGGTGTACGTCCTCCATGCAAACGGGAAGGTCGCTTTCCTAGGCCGCGCGATGCTGGATGCTTTCGCGGGGGTCATTCGAAGCGGACTCGATGGCGAGCGGCCGCGTCTCGCGGCGGGCTTCCCGGCGGACGCCGCGTACCCCGCGGCGGGCCCGGCCGCCACCGCGGCCCCCCCCCTCGCCGCCCTCTACGTCCTCTCCCCGGCCGGGAGCTACGCGGCGGCCGA
>MJCC01000008.1:307158-355366 GCA_001766655.1 Phytomonas francai
CGCCGAAGCCCGCGGGGCTGCCGGGGGAGGCCCGCCTGCGCGCCGCGGCCGCCCTGCTCGCGCCCGACACGACCGTCACGCGCGTGCTGGTCGACCCCACGCATCAGCACGCGGCCCTCTTCGCCGAGGGCGCCCGGCGCGTGTACCTCGCGGACCTCCCGACGGGCGTCGTGTGGCGGGTGCTGAAGGGGCAGCGCGCGGCGCAGCTGCAGTGGGGCCTCGCGCCCGACACGGGGGGGCGGCGGGGGGTCCTCCTCTTCGTGCACCTGCCCCTGCGGCGCGTGGTGGAGGTCTACGCCCCGCGGCTGCGGCGCCGCCTCGCCGCCTGCTGGGTGCCCGCGGGCGCCCGCCTCCTCCGGCCGGGCTCGCTGCCGCGGGCCCCCGTCGCCCCGCTCATCCTCGCCCCGACAGGGGAGATCGGCGAGCTCGTGCTGACGTGGCCCACGGGCGGGGGGGGGCGCCCGCTCACGCGCGCCCCCACGGAGGGCGGCGGGGACGGGGTGCCACCCGACACCCTACGCCGCTACCGCACCCCGGATCAGTTTTTAGACCTCGCAATGCAGCTCGAGCTCCCGCGATGGTCCGTCGTTCCGGCGGCGGCGTCAGCGTCGGCAGACCCTCAGACCCTCGGTAAGACGCTGGGGAAGAGCATGGAGGCTTTTCACGCGTACAAGCGGCAGATTCTGTCGATCGGTGACGCCGTTGAACGTCTCTGGGCACCCCGTTCGGCGGAGCTACGCAGGATTCAACGGGAGCCACGCAGCCTCCGTGGGGGGGTTCCGCAGAGAATATCCGCAGCCCAATGCCTTAATTTTCTGAAGTTGCGCATGACCCTCATTGACAAGTACGCACGATTGGCGAGCTGCACCTGTGTTGACGCGCTCACGACTCAAACTTCAAGCATAGCGCAGACCCCTACTTTTTTCCAGGCCGAATCGTTTGATAAGTCTTTTTGGCAATGCAGCCTGTCAACCCAAGATACAATCGCGAGGCGCTTTTGGTCTCAAGGTATACGAGCCGTTTGCAGTCGCCTAGCGCTGTCATATCCATTCCTGGTAAATACACTCCAAAAAGACTGGCAAGCTATCTTACAGAGAGTTTCACAAACACCTGTTCCCAGCAATGATGCACAGCAGCACCGACCTGACACAGGGAAATTGATGGACCTCAATGACTTTTTGAGCTGCTTTTTTTGTGGTGGAACTGAGATTGAATTTCTGAGAGAGGATGTTCTTCGTGCAGAGGACGCCGATGCCAGCCTCAACATCTTCTACGACCTTTCATATCTATTGTTTGGAAAACAAGGGATTTGTGTCTTCCACAAGCGCCTGCCTGAGCTTTCAGATATGGGATTTAACCTTCGTGATCTGTCCTACATGATCATAGCGTGGGTGACCGAGAACGGGAGTGAGGATGTTTCGGGGTTTGTACATCGGATAAACTTGGGAGCATTATGCAGCGTAATCAACATGTTTCCAGAGGATGCGTTTCTCGCTGCAATTGAGCGAGCGCTGATTCCTCTACATGTACGGAGTACCGCACCGGAGTCGTCCTCTTCCCGGCGGCTGGAAGTACTACGACAGACCAAAGACGCACTTTTTACGGTACTCATGTGTTGTGTTGCGCAAGGGTATAGTGATCCTAATCGAAAACGTGTTCCGCATGGCACTTCCTGGAGCCCATCCATTGCCCAGCTCCTTCAATTGTGGAGGATGGCCTGTCAAAATATGCCTAAGAAGGACAAAACAAAAGAAATCAACACCCGCAAGGGCTCAACGTGTCCCTTGAGAATTCGACTGCGTTTGCAATACTTACTCCCATGCACAGAGCACGGTCAAGCAGACACTTTTGAGGCCTTTCTGCTGTACCAACGCATGCCCATAGCAGATGTTCATCTGATGTCATCTCTCATCGATCGTCGCGATGTTCCAGAAATCGCGCGTAAAAGTCGTTTCTACACCCTAGTCACCTTTTTCCCGCCCATCATACAGGGAGCACTCTCCAACGAGGAGACAACGTCAAGGGCGGGGCTCGAGAGTTGCTTTCAGGCCAAGTACCCATGGGTAGAAAATGGTACCTGGCATCCCGACCTTTTCAAAAAATCACTTCTCGAACCTCTTCAGAGGGAATGGAGTGCCGTCGCTGATGTTGATGCTAATGAGTCGGGATCGAAGGTTTCGGTTGAGCGTATGTGGCGATTGGTTCATCAGTGCTGTGTCCTTATGACCGCCGTGAACTGTTTTCAGGAGAACATACTCCGCCCTTTTAAGGAAGCAACCCTCCCTTTCTGGAACGAGCAAGCGGTGCCGAATGGGGGGGAACTGTTCAGTTTGCCTGCCAACGCAACAGGTCCCCTTTCCCCTACCACAGCGCAGAATACGATCACTTATTGGTTAAAAGGAAGCCGATCAAACCGAGATTTTCTATCCTCTGCACTTGCGCTTTCGGAGCTGACGATGCGCATTTCGGACGCGGTACTCAGCAGCACGGATGAGTACAAGTGGGTTTCCTTAGTGAAGCACATTTCAACCTGCCTTGCCGAGGATGACGGGTTTGTCTTTCCCATAATCCCAGCTAGTCTCCGCCTTAAGCTCAAAATTTTAATGCAGCGTTTATGTGTGCACCCCCAATTACTGCAATTCCGTTTGCACCAGGCGAACGCTTTCCTGAGCACGCTTCTCTTTCTTATGGATCTGGGAAGCTACCTGATCGAGATCTTTCCCGTCGCCATGACGAAAAGAGTTCTCAAGGTACCATGGTTGGAACTTTTTGGCGACCCCGCAGAGTGTTTTACGCTCACGCCAACTACACTTCTAAACGCACCCATACCGTCCTCTTCAGGGGAAGTTCCCTCGGCTGGAAAGCACAACGCACAAATTCTCGACGAGGCTGACGCACTTTACTGTCATCACAGCGGCGGATACCTCACAATTCTTCGCGCGCGTGCCGCCTTCGTTCGTTTCTTCCTGGTTCACTGTATAATTATTCCTAGTGGCAGCGAAGACGGCACCTTCGAGAGCTCCCAAAGAAGCGATAGTATTCTTCGAATTTTGCGCAAGCTATGCACAGCATTGGGGCTAATCAGCCACGTACCCGAGCTGCCAGCGATTGCTTTTCTAGACTACCAGATAAAAAACCTCTTTCCAAGCGAGCAGATTCAGCTGAGCCTGCTGTACATAGGCGACCCGATTATGCTCTCGCGGGTGGCGACGAGCAACGCGCGCGCGATAATCCGGGCCTGCGTCCGATACTGGACGGCGCAGGTGGACCCCGTGGGGGCGGGTTTCGAGGCTGCCGCTGAGAAATTGGAGCAACTTAACGCCATCATCTCGCATAGCTGTGTGCATTGGCTTCAATTAGGGTACGATGAGGGTGAAATGAGCATCAGTATCGAACACGACAATCTCCCTTTGGCCTACATAGTCGGTGGTGATGGGTGGGTTACGGCGGATGAACAGAAGGAAATAGAGGCTCGTGTGCACGGCCGCCTCATTTCTACCCTGGGGAACGAGTCTAAGAACGCCCTAATGGAGCTAATTTTCCTCCTTGTCCAGGTGTCCAACGAAGGGAAATCTATTTTTTCCACTGAAGGTCAAGCTATCATAGCAGAGTTGCCCAAAATCGTCGAGTTCTTACGTATGAGTTACCAGTAGAGGCTTGATCTTTCTAAAATGTACTTATTGGTTGCATGGGAAACAAAGGGGAGGGAAACAGAGAAGGAAACAGTGGGAAAAGTTTGTGTAGGTTTATACATTTTCGTTTTTTTTTTCTATTGTTGTTTTTTGCTACACATAAAAACAATTTTTGCATCTCCAATTTTCGATCTCCATGGAGCTTAACAAAGCTTTTCGACTCAAGAGTGTACAATGCCATTGAGTGACTAAAAAAAAAAATGCTAGAAATCGCTCCTCTTCTTTTGTTTAGTTTCCTACATGATATTGATATCGCACCAACATAATTAAAATAAATGTTTACCAGTGAACGCGATGCTGCCCCTTGCATTAGGCGTCTGATTGAGAGGGAGGAAAGAATAGGTATAAAGCGTACTCTACTGGAACTCTGCTCAGAGACAAAGGATCTGGCTCGGCTGAAGCCGTTTGTTTCCTTAAAGACGCGTTACTCAGATTTTGTAGTCCGTGAAGTTTCCCTCAGATTCAACGATGGTGAACCTTTGAGACTTGATTCACTACCTTCGCGTAGTCCCACAAAGGATTCGCGCGAGCAAAAGTCTGCAAAGCGGCTGCGTCATGAACTTGTACCAAACAAAGAGGTACTTCGCGTGGTAACCGAAACCTTTACCCCTCTTATTTCGGAGGTGGACCTCAACAGGCTCCTGGCCGGCCTTCAGGAGGGCGAAAGAAGCATTTTGTTAACTGATACTCCCGCGGACAAGGCCCATCGAACCGCCATTCATCAGGCCGTCAAGGCAACCCTCGGGGATACGCATGTGAGCACCACTCAGAAAGGGTCTGTCGCGATTCTCAGGGCCACAAAAGAAGAGCGGCATGAGGAGTCTCGACGCTCCAAGCCTCTGAAGACCCGTCCTTTTCTTCATTTTACCTTGTATAAAGAAAATATTGACAGTATGCACGCTCTGCGCACCATGGCCAAGTATCTCCACCTCTCCACACGCCAATTTCAGTACTGCGGGACTAAAGACAAGCGCGCGGTCACGTTGCAGCGCGTAGCGATTCGAGATATAGTACCTGCCAAGATTTTAGCCGTAAACAGGTTATCATTTGGTCCGCGTTGTGTGGTGAAAGTGAGCAATTTCACAGAAGAAACAACGGGACTGAAGCTTGGTGATGCCTATGGAAACTACTTTCAAATCTTACTCCGTTCTCACCCTTGCTCGCCGAAAATTAGCAACGCACAGTTAGCAATTGTGAAGGCGACCTTGGGAAAAAAAGGTGTGATTAACTATTTTGGGCCGCAACGATTCGGCACCACCGAAGTGCTCACGAGCGATGTGGGCCTTATGCTTCTGCGAGGTCAGTACAGGGAGGCAATTGAGGCGATATTCGAATCGAAAGCATTCATCGATCCTCAGATAAAGGAAATTCTTCCCCTTATACGCGAAAAAGACTACGCGGGTGCCCTAAAAAAAATCCCATTCTACAATTTGCAGGAATGTGATATATTAAGGCATCTGATTAAACATCCGAACGATTACATTGGCACGCTTAATGTTATTCCACGCACACTCGGTATGTTGTATTTTCATGCTGCACAGAGTCTCATTTGGAATCGTATGGTGTCCCAACGCCTTTCGGATGAGACTCGCACATGCCCTGAAGTGGGTGATCTGGTGCTAGCATCCGTTTACAAGGCCAGGATGACTCCAGGGACGGAAGCCATGCACGCTGAAGAGCGTCTTCGGGGCGAATCCAACCCTGACGGTTTGGAACTCTCCGACGAAAAACTACCAGCGGTTCAGATGCTTTCAGAGCAAGACGACCTTTCACGCTTCGACTTAAGCGATATCCTGCTGCCGATCCCAGGGCCTGACGTGGAGCTGCGCTACCCGGAGTCCCTCGGCTGCTCAAAAAACGATTATCGAGTCGAGATGGAGGCGCTGGGTGTCGACACAGCTTTTCTTGATCACATAAACTCGAATCCGCTAGTAAAAATCTTCCACTACCACGGAACCTATCGGGCAATATGCATACGACCACAGCGGTTGAATCTATCCTGTACCGTAGTCTCGGATTGGCTACAGCGGGTTGCTTTGACAGACTGGGAACAGCTGAGGGTGAAACATCGCTTCGACCAAGAAAAGAAAGCGACGGATATGACGGATGCGCCACTGGAGCAAGAGCCCGTGCACTCTCCCGACGGCGATGAAGCAGTACCCAACTCACGGCCTGAGTATCAGGTAATCATGGCAGATTTTTTCCTTCCTTCAGGAAGCTATGCAACGACACTGCTGCGGGAGTTTTGTATCGCGAGCTCGGAGGGTTTCCACGAAGAAGCGGCGCATGTGTCCGACGCCAGTGATTAAATATTATTTGATGTCAGTATCAGTTGTAAAGCTGATCCACTAAATCTTCTATGGGAAAATGAAGAACGATAGGAATTACGAGAATAATTACCTTTTTCCTGGGATTCCATGGGTATCTTTATGCACCTCTTGACCTTTAAATTCGTCTTTTGGCTTGCATTTTTTTTGCCTATTTATTACGCATTCTTTTTTAATTACCCTCACTCATTGGATTTACGTTTTTTTGCACTTTCACAAATATAGACTCCTAGCTTACCACAAATTCTTCCTTTTAGAGGCAAGTAGAACGCTTTAAAAAAAATTGATCAACCAATTTTTCACATTAGATAGATTAAACGTAACTCTAGATCAAGTGGGAAAATGTACATGGATGTATTAGAGCACGAGGTGGAGGCCCTCAATGAGGAGGTCACACGACTGCGACAAATGGTACACCGCGTTACCCAGTTTATCGAGCCACCTATCGGAGAGAGTGCCGTCCCGACGTACGGCGATCCCAACGCGGTACCATTGGGGCAGTCTGCCCAACCTCCAACCCCAGTTTCCGCGTTCATAAGCGACACTGCTCCGCATCGTACATCCGCTGGCGCCCCAAACAACACAAAAGGGAAAAAATATTCACGAAATCTGCAAGCGCTGATTGAGGGCTGTACGCTCGACCTTTTAGACATGCTCGCAGCCTTCCGCGAGGACGCTTCCTTAAATCCAAAGGCAGGCATAGAAAAGATCCTTAAATCACACTACAAGGATCGCAAAATATTGAAGCATGAAACAAAAAAACGGCATCACACTCAAAGGCATCGGAGGCATTCCTCATCGTCGTCTCCCGATCCATCTTCCTCCTCCTCTTCCTCTCTATCCGCGCCTAAGCCTCGACCGTCGCGCGACCCTCGTGAACGAGTACAGCAAGCCGTGAGCGGTGATGCCGAAGACGGGCGTGCCGCGGTGGTGGAGTCCCGCCCTCCTGCGATTTCGGAGCCCGTGGCGATCGCATTCGCCAAACCAGCCCCGCAGGAGTCTCCCAGCACCCCTCCGTTGGTGGAAATCGCCCATGTTGAAAAAACGAGTATTGACGTGGCCCCCCTTATCTGCCCCAATCAGGCACCGTTTAACGCGTCTGCGCTTTTGGATTCCATCGGTATCAATGAGAACAGAGCGGAGCCAAAACAAGAGGTGGCTTCCCAAAAAATGAATGCACAAAAATTGTCCTCGGAGAGTTCTAAAGAGGGTTTGCCGGGACTTGGGAGTCAACCCGAAAGGTCCAATCGCCTCGATAGTATGATTTTTCCTCAAGAGAAATCGCTATCGACGGAAAGTTCTTCCACCATAGAGATCGCGCCGAAGTCCTTGGCTTTGTCGGGTGTACACGAACGTGCAAAACCGGCGTCGCTGAGCACCCATGCTGCGGCAGGCAGTCTCAGCGAGGATAGCACCTCTGAAGATGATTTGGATCCGTCAAAGGGGCCGTTTGGGGTGCGCTCGGATCGCCCGGAACAGGGAATACGGTCACCAAAAAATGGGGTGGGCCCTGGTACGCCAAGCCCTGATACGACAAGCCCAGGAAGAGGAGAAAGGGTCCACACGATGCAGCTAAGGCCCAGCGTGCTCGAGTTTTTCCGGAAGCAGGCCGAGGGGGCGTCGACCTTGCTGTCCGACCTCTCCGATGTCTCTCTTGATGACCCCAAGTCACAGGCGCGGGCTGAGAGAGAGGTTGCGTTGGCGACACCGCGTCCTTTTCCAGAGCCGTTGAGCAAGGGCAACAGCAGCGACTCTCGCCCTGCCGCTGGTGCGGACAAAAACAGCGGTGGGCCATATACGCCGATCCCTGAGAGTCCGCTTGACCCGTCGAGGTCCTCCCTCCAGTTCTCGGGCTACGGTCAGGCTGGCGTAAGTGCGAACAGCGTTGTAGGCGACTACGACTTCGGCTTTGACCTCGCGAACCGCAGTGCACTGGTTAAATCACAGTCGCTACCTTCCTTTCTACGGGCGCCGGGGAACTCAGGAATCGATAGCAGGGGTCTCTAAATTTTGCTAATGAATAACTACAAAATTACTCCCATATGGTACTTGTTTCCTATTGCTGAAACTTTATTATTCACGAGAATTTCAAAAAAAAGAAACTCAAGGGCTCTTTCTTTTCATCTTTTTTATTGTCTGTGTGTAATGGCTTGGATTTCTTTGGTATTCTATCAATGGGGTTCGCATCCCTGTATATCGTCCCTCTTCACTTCTTTTCCCGCCAAACTCCCTTACCTTCTTCCTAGCTTCAGATGAAAAAAGTATAGGAAGCTTTATATAGGAATCTGTGCCTTCCTTCCTCTGTTTGTATAGGTATTATTGGCTACTGTAATATCCAAATGGAGCCCATATTGTTTGAGTCGCTGTCACATGAACTATCACGCATGCAAGTCCAAGTCCTCCAAAGAATGAAGGCGCCGGCAGTGGTAAGCAAGGAGGCAATTCAGCTTATTCGTGCACATGCATCCATAATTGAACCTGCAGCAAAAAATATCCCATTTATACCACTGTTTTTACGAAGTTGTGCGTCAATTTTCAAACACGTGCCCCCGTACATGACGCTACAAGCCCTTGAGGCGCTAGACATCGCCCACGGCGTTGCGAAGTCGCATGTCATGAGCCATTTTGGGGACGTTAATGAGGCCACTTCGGTGTTGCGATCTATTATTGCATTAGGGAAATGTGAATACGAATTGAATCGCAACCATGTCAGTGCCGCGTCATCGAGTCAATCGTCTACCCACTATGGTGACTTGCTGCACCAGGCGCACCAGACTGCGATGGACAAGTGGTATCAAGAATGCAAAAAGGCCTACACGATGACCGTTATCTCGCTCATCCACGCCACGAGTCTAGTCTTTGCGAGAAACCACACGTTCCATTCTACGAATACGGACATGATTGGGCTTCTGCCGGTGAAAAATAAAATCGAGATGGAGGCCAAGTTGCAGCGATGCGCCGGTGCACGCGAGTTGCTGATACACCTGCGGAATATGGAATTCAACCGCATCGACGCCGCGATTTCCCTCAGCACACTGGCGGAGATCGGCTTCTACGATGAGGAGGTGTGCAACAAAAGCTTCGACGTCCTCCGCGCCTCCCAGAGCTTGGTGACGAGCTCGCAGCTATCGGAGGTGGTCTACAGCCTCGGCGTGCTCCAGCATCGCCACATCCACCTGAGGGCCTTCTCAGACCGCCTGGACGCCCTAAAGTGCAACGCGAACGGCGTCCTACGCCACATTCAGGGCCTGGCGATGCTGCAGCTCCCGCCCTCGACGCCGAAGGCGCTGCTCGATGGGGTTTTCCTGCATGCCCTTCGTTCCCAGCCGGGGAAGCGGCCACAGGGCATGGCCCCCGCCCCGAATGCAGACGTAAGCACCGCACAGCCGGACTACGCGTCGTATAAGTTGCCGCCCTCGTGGTACGTCGATATCGCCCACGCCTTAGCGTGTTTAAATATCAAGTACCACAAGTTTATGCTCATGACGGCGCGCCAAACCTCCAACTGCGTGGCCAGTCTGTCAACCAAAGAGAGGTGTAAGCTCTTGTACGGCATAGGCGGGGTTCCTCTCGAACACGTATCGAAAGATCTGCGGAGCTCGTGGATTTCAAAGGTCGTTCCTACACTTGACAAAACAGTTCATAAACTGAGGGAAATTCAGCCGGCGGAGGGTGTGCAGGTCATGCGTGCACTGCAATACTGCGGTGTTGTTAATCATCCATGCATTCCTGTAGTTGAAAAGATCATGGAAAATGAAAATCCCGCAGAGGTCATCCTAAGGACGTGGTCAACCTTGTCGAAGGAGCGCATTTTAGGTCTCACTGAGCGTGTAGACCCCCACCAACTGGGCAGTTCGCCGTCGTCTATGGTGGCCAGCATCACGCATGTTGTGGCGTCCACGTGCAGGTCCCCCGGGGCGAATGAGGAGTACCGCCTGGGGCCCTTGTACACTGCTCTCGATATCCACGGCTCAAACATGGACACAGACGAACTCATAAGCACGATCAAGGCTTTGCATCAGATGGGATCCTCTGGGCAGTCCTACAGTACCCTGTACAAGTTGCTTAATTGCTTGCAAACTCGCGAAGCTACGCTAAACGAGATACAGTTAAAACAGTATCAGGCTCTTGTCGAAAGTCTTAGGGAATAAAAGCATTGAAAAGCAACCAGCTTGAGGTTTCAGAGGTAAAAAAGGGTAGGGTGTAGGTGAGGGGAAAAGTGAACGATCCATGGCAAGCATGATATCGAGTTTATCCGCTATTTGTAAAATTTTTCTTTTTTTTTTTTTAAATATCCCTGCTGGTGATGCTCCAGATTTATGTTTTCGAAACTCACTTTGCCTATTCCCCGCTCTTACTCTACATTCATACGAGATTATCACATTAAATCTATCTTAGCCCTCACAAAAAAAAAAACATCTAAAAACAAATGGGTAAACGAACCAAAAAGACGCCAAAACGGAAGCGAAAGCTTCCCAAGTCCGAAAGGCCTCGTGTGTTGACAAAAAAGGGTAAATTAAAGCATAAAAAAGGCGACTTACGAATGATTAACTCTCGAGATGTTAGCTTCCAGGTGAAGCAAAAGAAGGGCGGACAGTGGGTACGGACAGGGGATCGGAAGTGTAATATTCACACCGTGTGCGACTGCGTGCTTCGGACAGACCCTACTCGAATGCGTCGTATCACAAATCGGTAGAAGATGAGCGAGCGAAGGTGGAGGGCATTTTAGGTACGAGAGCCCACTGGTCTGTGAATAATAAGTCCTGCTTGAAATGTTTGTGTCTGTGTGCAAACGTTAATCTATAAATATATTTATTTGTAGATATTTGTTCTTTTTTTTTTGGGGGGCGGGNGGGGGGGGGGGGGGGGGGGGGAGAACTTCAGCACGGAATGTATCTGAAGGGCTAAATTGCACAGCGTCCATCTCATCTATTCTTTTAATGAGGGAAAACAGAAAAGAGGAAAACATTACGTCAAGCTTTTCCTGCAAATAGATTTTTAGAGACAACTTCATGTTGCACGATGAGTGTCAAAAGAATTGTAAAGTTAGTGGCGAGGTTTTCGAATACATCTTCAGTGCCGCACCCCTAGAGGGTGGCGCCGCAGTGTATGGTCGACAGCTCGGGATAGCACATTTTGGCTTTTTAGCCAAAAAGATTGGCCTTGGGTTAGAGGACTTGTCGTTTTACATTCTGGCATTTTATTTAAAATGCTCCAGTGCACTGCCATACCATATTTCCGAGGCATGCTTTGTCGCTGGACTTTCTCAGGCACTCTCACCCAATGACCGAGTCTCTCCAGAGGATGGGTACGCAGATGCCTTTAGGGCGCTTAAAAAAGTTGTAGAGGATACACATCGTGAAATTTTGCACAACAAGGTTGTGCAGAATAAGTTCTACAATTTCCTGTACATGTGGTGTCTAAAGAACAATCGAGCCTCGGACCGCACTACCGTCGCGACGGAGTTGTGGGAGCTCTTTTTTACTGAGGGCAAACCCTCTATGGAGTTCAAAGACTACAAGCATTACGTGTGCTTCCGTGATCTGAAAAAATGGATTGCATTTGTGGAGTCTGAAGACTTCGCTGAGAATTTAAAAATTTCTGCTGATCTGTGGAGTCAGATGATTCCTTTTGCTAACCTTGAATCGTATGAAACGTACAGCGTGAGCGATGCGTGGCCGTTTGCGCTTGATAACTTTGTAGAGCGTCTCAATAAATGACAATCGGAAGAATGTAACGCAAAAAGTGTTGAGTCTAAATTGTTTCTATTGTTCTATTATCCATTCTTTCTTTGTTTTGCAGTTGAGAGTCGGGTGGGGGGGGGAAGAGACAACACAATTCCTGTCTCATCCCCCTTTTGACGTTTTAGCTGTGGTTGGGGAACTCAGAGGAACTTTTTCCTTTGATGAATTCCTATGCAAAAACGCTTGGACTTTGCGTTAATATAATAGTTTAAATTGTAGATGACATTAGTTTCTTCTGTTGTTTCTGAATTGTTTGTCAATGTATTCTTTTTCGTTTCCTCTTTATTTTAATTGCTTTTCCAAACACTAGTGATAAAGCACCCCTAATCTTTGTACTAAGCTACAAAGAGACATAATCGTATTAATTTAAATATTATAAATCCGTCGAAAGGCTCACAAACAATTTAAGTAAGTCGGGCTCAAATCAAACACGCCGTGCAAAGCATACGATACAATGTTTAAATCTGGCGAAAAGAACGTTAATGACTTCCAGAAAATCACTGGCTTAACGGAAAAAATAGCTAGAGAATGCTTTGCGGCTTTTGATAACTATGCGGTGGCACTGGCATCGTTCGCACAGAGCTATCCAAATTTGCCGAAGAGCTACTTTGTGAATGCGAATGCAGCAATCGATAATTTAAAGGAGATAAACCACGAGCTGTCTGACATTTACCACCGCGCCCGTGAACTTAAGGCGAAGACCGGGCGCTCGGACGAGGAGGTGTGGAAAAGCTACGGAAAGGAAGCAGTGGCAAAAACGCCGAAGCCACAGACGTTCGGCCTGCCAGCAGCCGCCGGCGGCTTTCCCACCCCCCCGGCGGCGAATCCACCGGCGAAAAGCAGTGGCTTTTCCTTCGGCTTTGGCCAGCCTCCGGTCGGTACGACGACGGCGCCCCTGCCAAGCGCCTTTGCAGACTTTGGAAAGCCGAAAACGACGACGACGACGACCACCGCCCCCACCACTACGGGCAGCGCAGTCAAGAGCAAGGCACCGCAAAAAAAAGAACCGGTGAAGACCCCCGCAATGCACTTCACGGGTCCCCTTTTCGAGTCCCCAAATTTCTGGGAAGAAGAGGTGCTCAAACAGGCACCGCTGTTCAACTGCAATAAGGGGTTTGTCGAGGCGAACAAGGATACGCTGCGGCCACGCATGGAGAAGTGGCTTGAGCGGACCCATTTCTACCGCAAGCCGATCCAATACCTCGAAATCGACGACGTCGACGAGGAGGTCGTGCGTGTGATTATCAAGGACGCCGACCGGACCTTCTTCCACCCCGCGCACCGCGCGAAGCTCGTGGCCTTTCTGCACGCCCTCAGCCACGAGTTCAAGGCCTACGGCCAGGCCATGAGCTACCTCTCCGCGCTCTGCATGCTCGCCCTGAGCGAGGAGGAGACGGCGAGCGTCATCCGATTCGTGACCGCGGAGTACATCAAAGGCCACTGGGCCGCCGAGGCCGTCGGGTTCGCCACGAGCGCGTGGGTCGTCGAGTATTTTATGCACAAAAAGTTCCCGGACGTCGCGAGGCACCTCGAGTCGCTGAACCTCTGGCCGGACACGTACTTGCAGAAAATCCTCACCGGGCTGTGCATCCACGTCCTGCCCTTCCGCGACCTCTTCGACTTCCTGGACGCCTTCATGTCCGGGGGCCTGCGGTATCTCATCCGATTTTGCCTCGCCATTGTGGAGCATTACCACGACAAAATTTTGTCCATCAAAAGCTCGACGGAGGCGAACACGTTGTACGAGATTATGCGGCTCGACCGCAACGTGGCGGACCGAAATGACGTGAAGGCGATCCTCGAGCGCGCCCCGCGGATCGATCTTGGCGAGGATGAGGCCAACATCGATCTGATCCGCTCTCAGGTGTACGAGAAGAAGGTGGCGCCGCGGTTGGTTCGCGCACCGAAAGCGAACACCTTCGAGCCCTGTTCGATGTGCGACGAGCGGGCGCCTGAATGGTGGAACGATGATGTCGGTGCTGTCTGCAGCCCGTGCAAAGAGGCAAGTCCAAACATTAAGTTTGAAAATTTCTAATTGAGTCACCTCTTCCATAATGTGCTAAATTATATATATACATATATATATATATATATGCTTTTCACGCCCTACACCTTAACCTTTACGAGTTTGTGAAGTAGTAAAAAAAAAGTGTGATTTGTAATTTCATACGCTTCGTTTACCCTGTGGAGAGCTCTACTGCCTCTTTCCACTCGAATTCTGATCATAACGTCTCATTCTCCTTACGTGTTTTGAAACCTTTTTAATAAAATAGCTTAGTCATAATTTTGGTTTTGCGATTACATATTTATGCTAGTCATAGATTAGCAGGTAGGTTTGCCTAGCATGAAGCGAAATATCTGGGCTTTGGCAGTCTGGAAGGTAAAGAATCCTAAACACACGACCCAACCTACAAAAAATATTACCAATTTCTATCGACTAGGCTCGATTAGCAAAAGGGCAAATGACAGCATTTTTGACGGAATTTCAGCAACCGTTGTAGGAAGCAAAAGATCTGAGAATAACATTCGACCAAAAGGAATTGCTGGTGGTTTTTGTGACGAAAAGAGTACTTCAAATACGCCAAAAGGTTTAGTTTTCAAAAAAAAGTGAACATTCAGGTTATCCTTCCCTCACCACCTGTCATGAACGCAGACGATCTCATACGTGCTCATATGCTTCCACAGCTTGGTTGATTTACTCTCTTCTTAATGTTCCGCTTCCTCGGTATCACGCAATCCTTGGCTTGCTACGGGTTCCCTCTCCACAGCAAAAATGATAAAAGAAAGAGGTAAAGAAAGTGAGAGATAGTAAGATGGGACACATATTTCTAAACTGGTCTATTTGCTCTTTAAATACAGCTCTCATTAGAGTGTGGGCATGGTACATACCGACATTATTCAACTGGACGCTGGTATTTTACACCTTGTCTGACTCTCACAATGTAGGCTTTGTATCGTTTCCCCCCCTCTATGCTCAGGGCTAATATCGAGGATCTACAGTATCAATTGATTGGCGCTATCTCTTAGTTTGAGGAAAAGTGTCGTAAAGCACGACTAGTTAAAATGAAATGTTTACACCAATGTATCTTTTTTATGTTTAAAAAGGAGAGGATCCGGATGGGTGAACTGACTATCTTAAAATTCAAGAGGATTGGATGGTATTCTGCAAACTGATTTTTTCCCTTTACTTCAAAGCAGAATTATCAAGCGAGCATTATGTTTGCATTTAGTCGTATAACTCAGCGTCATGTGGCCAATTCGCTTGAAGCAGAAGCCTGGAGGCTGAAAAGGGGTAGGGGTAGAACTAATGGCCCTTTTACGATGAATAAGCGCACGATCACTCATGATTTCGTTTCTTCTTCCTCCAGTTTACTTTCGGGAAAAATAAGTGAAAAACAAGTGGACATAAAACACTCAATGTCAAAAACCATGGAACTAGAAAATTTTGATGATGAGTTCAATTTCCCAAAAATGGAGGAAGCTGTGATAAAGATGTGGGAGGAGAAGGGCTGTTTTCGCGAGTGGTTGAGGCGTTCGGAGGGTCGCAAGCGGTTTTCTTTCTATGATGGCCCCCCGTTCGCCACGGGGCTTCCACACTACGGCCACATCTTAGCCGGCACCATCAAGGATATGGTGGTGCGATTCGCAAACCAAACCGGCCACCACGTGTATCCGCGCTTCGGCTGGGATTGCCACGGCCTGCCGATCGAATTCGAGATTGATAAGCAGCTTGGGATCAAAACCTCGCACGATGTCGTGAAGTTTGGCATCGCGAACTACAACGAGGAGTGCCGAAAGATCGTGATGCGGTATTCCTCGGAGTGGCGCTCCACCGTAACCCGCACAGGCCGTTGGATTGACTTTGACAACGACTACAAAACGATGAACGTGTCGTACATGGAGAGCGTCTGGTGGGTCTTCTCGGAGCTGTGGAAGAAGGGGCTCGTCTACCGTGGCTTTCGCGTGATGCCCTTTTCGACGGGCTGCACCACGCCGCTCAGCAACTTCGAGGCGAACCTAAACTACAAAAACGTCACCGACACCTGCATCACGGTCGCGTTTGAATCCAAGGACGAGCCCAACACGTTCTTTCTGGCGTGGACGACGACGCCCTGGACACTCCCCAGCAATCTTGCCCTCTGCGTTAATGAGGAGGTCGACTACGTCAAATTTTTAGACAAAAAATCGGGCCGCCACTACTACGCCGCTGAGACCTTGCTGAGCGGACTCTACCCTAAACCGAAGAGCTCGAAAAAAAAGGAGGATGGAGCGGCCGCAGGCGAGACTCCCGCAGAGCCGTTTAAGGTATTGGAGAAGATCAAGGGATCAGGGCTTGTGGGCAAGAAGTACAACCCGCTCTTTCCCTACTCTTATGCCGAATATCAAGATCGGGCCTTCCGCGTTCTGTCGGCTTCATACGTGTCAACCGACGCTGGGACTGGGATTGTTCACCAAGCCCCGGGGTTCGGCGAGGACGACTACAATACCTGCCTCGCGTATGGTGTGATTCAAGAGGACGGAAATATCCTCTGCCCGGTCGACGAAAACGGCTTTTACACAAAGGAGGTCACCGACTACGCCGGACGCTACGTCAAGGACTGCGATGCCGATATCATCAAAGCGCTCGAGGCCAGCGGCCACATTTTCCAAAAGGGCTCCGTCGTTCACAGCTACCCCTTCTGCTGGCGGAGCGAAACGCCGCTTCTGTACAAGGCCGTCGACTCCTTCTTCGTGAAGGTTAAATCCATGCGGGATCGCCTGCTTGCGGCCACGAATGAGACCTATTGGGTGCCCGACTTCGTCAAGACGAAGCGCTTTGCGAATTGGCTCGAGGACGCGCGCGACTGGAACATCTCGCGCAACCGTTATTGGGGTACCCCGCTGCCGATTTGGCATAGCGAAGACTGGGAGGAGGTTGTGGTGGTATCCAGTATCGCAGAGCTCGAGAAGCTTTCCGGAAAGACTGGCATCACGGACATTCATCGCCACTTTGTGGACGACATCACGATCCCTAGTAAGCGCCCGGGTGGGGCGCCGCTGCGGCGGGTACCGATGGTGTTTGACTGCTGGTTCGAATCCGGCTCGATGCCGTACGCCCAGGAGCACTTTCCGTTTGAGAATCAAGAACATTTCACGGAGATGTTCCCGGCGAACTTTGTAGCCGAAGGTCTCGATCAAACACGCGGTTGGTTCTACACCATGCTGGTGCTTGGTGTCGCGCTCTTTGGTGCCTGCCCCTTCAAGAACGTCTGTGTGTCCGGTTTGGTCCTTGCGGAGGATGGGAAAAAGATGAGCAAGAGCTTGAAAAATTATCCCGAGCCGTCTTTGATTATTAACCAATACGGTGCGGACGCGCTTCGTATGTTTATCATCAATTCCCCTGTCGTCCGTGCGGAGCCACTGCGCTTCCGCGAGTCAGGGGTGAAGGAGGTCGTCAAGGATATTCTTCTTCCGCTCTTCCACGCGACAAAGTTTTTCATCACGAACACCAACTACTGCATCGCAGCCGGCGGCACCATCTCCTTGGATACGCACAGCACCAATGAGATGGATCGCTGGATTCTAGCCTCGACGGAGACGCTCGTTCGGTATGTCCGTTCCGAAATGGAGGTTTTCCACCTTTACAATGTCGTTCCTGGCATCTTGCGCTTCGTCATCGACCTATCGAGGTGGTATGTTCGGATGAATCGACGGCGCATGAAGAACACCAGCGACCGCGAGGACCGGTCCTGCGCCCTGTCCACGATGCTCTCGGTCCTCTTCACGGTCTCGCGGGTGATCGCGCACATCGTCCCCTTCATCGCCGAGATCCTCTTCCAGCGGATCAAGCCCCTCCTGCCCGCGGAAGATCAGGTGGACTCCGTCCACTACCTTTCCATCCCCGACGAGGACGACCGCGTGAAGGACGCGGACCTCGAGCGGGCGATGGGCCGGATGGCCACCATCGTCGACCTCGTCCGCGTCCTGCGCGATCGCATGGTGATCCCGATTAAGCGCCCCGTCCGCCAGGTCATCATCGTGCACCCCGAGCAAACGTATCTGGACGACGTCGCGAAGGTCGCGACGTACATCAAGGAGGAGGTGAACACGTTTGAGGTCAACCTCTCGTCCGGGACGGCGTACATCGAAACGATGCTGGACGTCAATTTCGAGGTCCTCGGGAAGCGGCTTCGCAACGCGATCGTGCCGATTCGGAAGGCGGTGCAGGCCATGACCCCCGAGGAGGTCGCGAGCTTCCTCCAGAACAAGGGCGGGACGGTCGACGGCCACGACCTCACCCTGGACGACGTCAAGATCCTTCGGAAATTCAAGGAGGGCATCGTCGACTTCGAGAGCCACACCGACCAGGACGTCGTCGTCTTGGTCGACAAGCGCGACGATCCGGAGCTGGTGGACTCGTGGCGCGCTCGCGAGTTTGTCAACCGCGTCCAGCAGCTTCGTAAGAAGGCGAAGTTGGTCGTTTCGGACAACGTCGACGTCTACTTCTCGAGCGAAGAGGAGGATCTCACAGACTCGATCTTTAAATGCGAGCAGCAGATCTCCAAAACCGTGAAGGGGCTATGGACTAGCATGGACAAGATTCCACACAACGCAAAAGTCATCATCGAAGAGGAGAGCAGTATTTCGGGTATAGGCATCCGATTCGTTTTTACGGAACCAGCAGACAAGTAAATGGGTAGGAGAACTAAGGGGAGATCAGCAGAACCAAGGTGAATCGCAACGTGGATAATGGTTCAATGGGAGAGGGGAGGAATAAAATAAAGTTGTTGTTTTTTTGTAAAGTAACACGCGTATTTTTCTATGGATGCGTTTTCTGAAATATGGGATTTTTTTGTTTTTTCGGTGGGAGGAAAAGTTGAGGAAGACTAAACCAGCATGATAGTGGTCTGCGCTGAATGCACACGATGCAGTGAGTAAGGTTTTCCATACTCCCCATGCTTCCTATGGTGGTAAAAAAAATAAGAAGTTATCGTATCTTTTTCTTTTGAATACTTAATCCCAAATCCACATTTGCGCTTAATTGTGTTCTATCATAAAAATATTTGTTAACAAAGTCTAGCACGATATTTAGCCTAAAGTCCTTCTAAATTAAACAGCGATATCCTCTTGTGAAGCGATTCTGAGAACAGATCCGAAAGTATATTCACCTGAATATTTAATTGATACGCCCATATTTGTCAAGAAATAAGAGATATGATATACTATCCAGGATATTGACATTGCTGCCCCCTAAGACCTAAGCCTCATCTCTTCGATTGCTTTTCTCGTTGGTACACGTTTTAGTGAAAGCTATAATTTCCCTTGCTTGGCATCCCCAACATTTAGTTCAATAGTTTTGATGCTGACGGAAGCCTTCCAGGATGAGGGTCGGGCCATCACCAATAACTTCTTCACCTCTTCCGATGTATCTGAAAAGGCCTGGAGGAGTGTTCGGCTCCTGGCTGAGGCGGATGACATAACGTTCTGGACGGTTATTGCTCATCACGACACGTTATCCAGCGTTTTTTCCAATTTGGTCACGGCGGTAGACCAGGCGCACAGCTCCGCATCCCTCGCGCGTCGTCGTTCGATTCGAAACGAAGACGAGCACGCCCTGTGCGTTATTTTTATACGAATTGCGACCACCACGGCGGTTTGTACGCGGCGCCGGGTGAGCCTGACGAACTTGGCTAGGCGTCTGGACAAAATCGTCCCCCTCGCGCTGCTCTTTCCGATCTCGGCGATGCTGCTTCGTCGACACGCGACCGCGGCGTGCGTCTGCGTGAGTTCGTTTTTCCTCCTAAACCCCGGGTATCTCTGCCGGCTGCCGCTCTTCATGATGGGCTGGTACGATGCGATGAACCGGCTCGCCGCGCGGTGCAAATCGGAGCTCCAGCGGGGCCGCTTTCAGCGCATTTCGGGCGATATTCTCCCCCTTCTCGAGCAGACCTTTCGCCATGTCCGGCAGCTGTGGGCCCTGCTCCACTGCAGCCCATTCCTGGCGGCCTACCTCAGCATCACACGCGCGCTACGCGCCCTGCGCATCGTCGTCGACGTGATCTCACCCCTCCTCCAGCATTTTGTGATGGAATGCAAAGATCTGAACCCGATTCGGGATATCCTATCGCGGGCGAACTCGATTCTGATCAACTCCGCGCTCAACGCCTCGCTCGTATTGGTTTTATTTCACCCTTTTAGCCATTTCGCCGGGCGCCAGGGCTGGGTCTTGGCCAAGCCGATCAAAGAGGCCTATGCCGCCTTGCGGGAGGCCATCCAGCGGTACGCGGCCGGGGTCCCCGCCCGTCTCGTCGGCAGTCGACATCGCTTTAAAGACGTGCCCTCCCTCATCCACGTATTAGTTCCCGCGGCCGTAGAAGATCAAGATTCGCGAATCGGCAAGGTGATGTTGTCGGTGCTGTCGGAGGAAATCCAGGGCAGTAAGGATTTTGCGGAGCTTCTCGGCAGGGAAAGCTGCCGCCAGCGCTATGGCGAGCTTCTACTGCTCGAACTTACTCGACAGGGCGTTCGCTTTGACGAACTTCTGAGCAGGCAGTTCTTAACCGTACAGGAGTCCGAGATGCTCGGGGCCTGCGAAGAGGTCATTGTGCGCATCCTTTCAAGGCCTCATCGGGAAGACGATGAGGACATGGGGTGGGATGTGGGCGAGGAAGAGGGAGGAGGGAGGGGGGGCGCTACCTTAAGCAGCCCCTTAAAGCCTCCGGAAAGCCAAGGCGCCCGTGCAAGTCCTAGTGCCGCGGACCCCGCTGTGGAGATGGTCCGGGAGGTATTTCCGCAGTATAGTCTGGCCGGCATTCGCCTAGCGCTCGATTTCTACGGCGATGTAGAGCAGTTTATTCTCGACGCTAGTATTAACAACGTCCCACCACACCTTGTGGAGGAGCTCAACGCCGCGCCTCTCCCTCAGGAAGGAGCTGTGGGGATGCCGATGGAAGATGCCGTACCCCCGGCGGTGGTGGCCCCGCAGACCAGTCTTGGGAAGGAGGACCTTGACGACGCCCTTAGCGGGGTTGATTTCCACCACTACCTCGGCAGTGATCTCTACGAATTGCTCTCAGGTAGCGACGAGGCCCAGGGCAATGGCGACGGCGATGCGAAGAATGCAGGGTGGGATGCCGCCTATTATGGGGCCACCAGTTACCGCAAGGAAGACGGCAACATTCCGACCGGAAACCTCGCCTTTAACATCGACGAGGATCTCAAGGACAAGATTCGAATGCTGAACGAGCTGCTTTACGAAGACGAGCTCGACGATACGGGGCTCGATGTGGCTGCATTTGATGGTAACATGGAAGACAGCACGGATTCTCAATCAGGTGTAGACGAAGGCTACGACAAATCAACCGAAGATGCCGAAGTAGTAGTAAATTCCCCCACGAAGGGGCTCCACGCTGACTCGTTTCCGGGCGCATTAAGGAGAACACCAAATGATGACTACCATCGAAAGCAGTTTCACGCCAAAAGGGCGAAGGAGCGTGCTGAATTTGTGAAGAAGCGGCTCGCCAAGGGTGCAGAGCCAACTGGCGATAGGGCGAACAAGGCGCCCTCCTATGCAAACAAGACGAAGACGGTAAAGCGCTGCTTAGGGTGAGGAGGTGGCGACACGAATGCCTTGTTGAAGGTCGCGTGAAGCGATGATATGCATGCAGATTTTTGAGATGCAGGAGTACAATACATAAACACCATTTCTTGGTTCCTCCATTTACGTCATCCTTTAAAATTTCGTTTAAAATTCTCAAAAACTATCTACACTGCATAGCTCCTTTTTTTTTCTCTTTTTCAGGACACCCCTACGCCCTTTTTTCCCTTTCCTTATTATGTGCGTTTAGTCGACAGTGCCTAACGACTTTCCTCTTTCAGGTGTCATTTTCGCGTTAGTAAACGAAAGCGACGAAAAAAGGGTAAAAGGGTACAGAGAACAGACGCGAAGAATAGACAGCAGCGTTCATGAAGCGTCTCTATACAACCAGCCTTGTGGCTGTTGGTATCAGTCGAATTTCAATCGCCGGGGGCCTGGCCTCCTCCTCCAGCGTCCTATCTCAGGTGTCCTCGCCACTGCTCGAGCAGAAGTGTTTCCTGCGAAACCTCCACCAGTACTCCCACGCGCGGCATAAAAGCCTTGTCAAGGATCGGCGCCGGTTCGCACGAAACTGGTGGTTGACCGCGGGAAACAACTACGAACTCGTCTCGGAGGTCGGCCACGAACGCGAAGCTACCGAGAACTTTGGGGTGTATCGCGACGACAGCAAAAATGACGTGTTTCTATTCTCCACCAACCGGCTCGAGGACATGCCACCGGCGAAACGTCTAGATGCCCTCGTTGGGATTATGAAAGCTCGGTGGAAGGTGCGCGATAGCGACCGTGGCTTCGACAAGGCCAAATTGCTTCTCCAGACCCTGGAGTGCTTTAGTGAGATGCGTCTGCTGGGGCAAATAAAAGAATTCGATAGCCTCCCGGAGGCCGATCAGGATACCTTCTTGCAGTACGCTGAGGGTTGCGCGAAGTTCGCGCAGGCCTGCGCGCACTCACACCCGGATGCGGTGGCCGTGATGCTCCGCGCGGCGCAAATCTGCGATGACATGCGCTGCGCCGAGAAGCGCGATGAGCTCGTACGCATGACGGAGCTAGCCGCCCGTCGTATGGACTCCAGCTACGCCTTTGCGCGACCTCGTGATAGCATTAAACTAGCCCCACCTACATTAACGGATAGGTGTGCATCTTTGCAAATGCGCGATGTGAAAACTTTGAAGGAAAAGTTTGTAAGGTCGCCTTGGATTCTGGAAAACAAGCCGCATACCGAGTATTTACGCGGTGTACGCGGTAGGCGAATTTACTACAGTCCCATGAAACCGGACGATCCCACGACAAGGATGATGCAGCTGCACTCAGGGGTGATCAAGGATTTTTGAAAGAATTTCGAATACACGAAGCACTCACTCCTTACTACCCTTGCAGAAGCACACCCTTCCTTCCTGTTTTTCTAGTTTTCCCAAAAATTAAACAAACAAGGAACTGAGCTTTGGCGAATCGTTGAAATGATTCTTTGGACGCCTTGGTCCATGCTAGCACCCTATTTATGTGGAAAGGAAAGTGCTTCAAAAAAAAAAAACTGAATAAACAATATCGAAATCAACGACAAGGGAGAGTGGTGTATCAGCTTCAGTATTAACTCCCGAATCTATAAAGAATTCTAGAAATTCAGAGCGATTCATAAAATTTTGAAAGCCTTTTTTCTTCTCCAACTCGTTTCATTTTCTCCGTTTCCAGCCTCACAAAGGGGAATCCACAATCGGTAGGAATTGCAGCGAACATGTCTCGCTTTAATACTGGCATAGGGGATAACATCCCTTCTCTCTTGGACCTGTCGAGCGTCTTTGCAGGCTTTTTAGACGATTTTATCAAATTGATATTTGGTGGACTAAACACCTCTTTCGAGGTAACGGCGACACTTCAAGAAAATGATCCGGGCATGTACGACCCGAGCACGAAAAGCTGGGAGGGCAGCGGAGGGCTGCAGTATCGCGTCCCACTCGACACCATCCCTAGCGAACGGCACACCCGTGATAAGGTACGCAACATTAAAATTCTCATGGATAACTGCCGACGTATCTGCATGCAGGATGAACTGCCATCAACGGCAGAAGAGCGAAGTTTTTGGGCCTCGTATCGCTTTATGAAGTACCAAATGGTGCTGCAGCCATTCTGTATTGTTGCGCCGCCCCTGTACGTGTTTTCTAAGATGTTCCACGATCGATTGCCGTCGGTTCTCAAGGGACGCACGATGTCGTTTGTCCTCGCCCTTGGAGTTGCGGAGAGGTGGGCGGAAATCACCTACCCCGCGCATCAGCTTCTTTCCAGCGCCCTCAAAGCCAAGACACCTTTAGGGGATGCCGCCCGTGCGGAATGGGCCCGACTTCAGCCCATTGATATCCCGTTGTACATTTACACAGCCTATCAAATCCACCACTTCTTCGACACGGTCCCTGTTGAGTATCAGTTTGGTGGAAATATTGCTTCACTGTGTAACTGACGAAAAGTTAACAGGTTAGGAAAATCGAGAAGGAGCACCTGGTTGTATTGCCTATCTACGTATATATGCATTTCATGTCGCAGCCGCTTTCAATATTCCCCTGCATGAATTAGTGCTTCGGGTTGGCTTAAATGCCGTCAATGGGTGGTAAGAGTCTTTGATTCGGCTTTGTGAAATGTTTCTAGTGTGTAGAAGCAGCAGAATGCGTCTGGAAAAGGGCGTCTGCAGGATTTGATGATTTACCCTTTTTGGAGTCTTGGTGTTACATCCTTGCGAGTGGTGAGGAGTACAATCATCTTTTTTTTTTTGGGGGGGGGGGGGGGATCCTTTCTCTGTCCCATCTATAAGTGTCTTTAATGCTGAATCGGATGGTTACCTTCCCCTTCCTCTCTGCCTCCTCCCCCTTCGCTTCTCTGACAAGCTGCCCTTTTCTCGTATGCGCGCACACAAATAAGGACTCTCAATCATCTTAACTCCAGCCTTTTAGAGAATATATTTTCCCATTTACCGGCCCCCAGGCATGGTGATGACGTCAAACGCGAACGCATTACCCGTTGCCGAGGCCCGACACGCCATCTTGAAGCTGATCAAGAAAAACCAGGCGGTGGTTATTGTGGGCGAGACTGGCTCCGGCAAAACGACGCAGATCCCGCAGTACGTCTGGGATGACATCGTCTCCAAGTATCCCGCGGAAAAGCAGGGCATTGTGGGCTGCACGCAACCCCGACGCGTCGCCGCGGTGAGCATCGCCCGGCACGTCGCGAAGCAGCGCCAGGCCAAGTTGGGTGGGGAGGTCGGGTACGCCGTGCGCTTCGATGACGTCTCCACGAACGCCACGCGGATCAAGTACCTCACGGACGGTATTCTCCTTCGCGAAATTCAGACCGACCCAGACCTTGGCAAGTACAGCTGCATCATCCTGGACGAGGCCCACGAGCGCACGCTGCATGGGGATATCCTCTTTGGGCTGCTCAAGGCCATCGTGCGGCGTCGGGGGAAGGCCCTCAAGATCGTCGTGATGTCGGCCACCCTCAACGCGGACCAGTTTCGGGCGTTCTGGTGGAACGCCCCTATCGGCGTCGTCCACGGCAGAACCTTCCCAGTCAGCGTCCTGCACACCCTAGAGCCGCAGGCCGACTACGTCGAGGCCAGCGTCAGCGCGATCCTACAGATCCATCTGAACGAGGAGCCCGGCGACGTCCTCTGCTTTCTCACGGGGCAGGAGGAGATCGAGGACGCCAAGCGCATCTTGGAGAACCGGCTAAAGCTGCTCCAAGGGGACGTGCCGAATTTCGTCGTTCTGACCTTGTATTCGGCGATGCCGTACGAACAACAGCTGCGCGTCTTCGATGCCGCGCCGAGCGGGCGTCGTAAGATTATCCTCGCCACGAACATCGCCGAAACCTCTATCACTGTCGAGGGAATCAAGTACATTGTGGACTCAGGTGTGGTCAAGGCTAAGTACTATAATAGCAAGACCGGGATGGAGGCCCTTGTTGAGGTGGATATTAGCCGCGCGCAGGCTCTCCAGCGAAGCGGACGGGCCGGCCGCATGTCGGCGGGTAAGTGCTTTCGTCTGTATACTGCCGAAGCCTTTGAAGCGCTACAGGAAAATACAATTCCCGAGATTTGTCGCAGCAGTCTCGTTAGTGTCGTGCTGCATATGAAAAGTCTCGGAATCAACGACATCTTGAATTTCGAGTTCATGGACCCTCCACGGGCATCTTCTGTGGTGAAGGCTGAGGAAATGTTGCTACTTCTGCGAGCCTTGGATAGGGACGGCAAGATCACGCGGCTAGGGAAGAGGCTGACCGATTTCCCAATTGAGCCCACTTCGGCTATGACGTTGCTGGCGGCAAAGGCCATGGGTGTCGCGCGGGACGTTGTTGCGGTAGTGTCCCTAACCAATACGGAGAACCTGTTCTTGACCTCTCACGAATACCGAGACCGAGCAGACAGGTGTAGAGCTTCCTTTACGAAGTCAGCGGGTGACCACGCGACGCTTTTGAGCATATACCAGGCTTTTTGTCGGACACCCGAGAAGGATCGTAGAGTTTGGTGTGAAACAAACGGCATAGGCTACAAACAAATGCTAAAAGCCGAGGATATTAAAACACAGCTGACTGCGATTCTTCTAACACAAGGTGAGGCTGATGATGAGCTGCTCCAAAACCACAGTGTCGCTACTGCTGATAAAACGGGAAATGCTAGTAAGCCAAACCTCTCTGGTCTTTCCAGACCATTCGCTCCTCCAAAGCGTCTACGTCAGGAGGATAAGGAGTATGCGGATGTGATCGAAACGAATTCTTCCCCCCCGCACGGCGCTCTCGAAATTGGCGAAACCGATGAATGGTCGCCGTCTGCTGCACACACGTCAAACGGCGAAGTGAGAGCTGGAAGACCTAAATGGCGAGACTATGAGCTACTGCGGCGCGCCCTGTGTGCTGGTTTTTTTTTAAATACTGCCTACTTTGATGCCAAGATTGGCATGTACAAGACCGTTGTAGGGCAGCAGATGGTGCATTTACACCCCTCTAGCGTGCTCTTCTCGTATAGGAAAAAACCAGCACTGGTTATTTTCAACAGCGTCGTATGGACTAGCAAGTGCTACATGAAGGACGTCTCCGTAGTTTATGAAGAGTGGTTAAGTGAGGCGGCCTCCAACTTTTTCATGCCCGCAAACTAGGCAGGGGTGAGGAGGAGGAATAAAGTAGGTGAGAAACTCAACGAATTGCGTGTCTGGAAAGAGGACTCATTAATATACACTTTTTCCTTTCCCCGGATTAAACATCAAACCAACTGTAAAGTATTGGGATAAGCACTTTTGTTCACATTGACACGTTGGATGCGGCCCTTTATTCTGATAAACGTGCTTGTATGTTGACAAGGATAAGATAAAAAAAAAAAAAACAATAGTAGAATCGATTTGGGTATCCATTATAGAGTCTTCTCTCTGTCTCTCCTGTACTCTGGTATGTTATGTTTCATTTTTATTCCCTGATGATTGCAATTTCAAAAACTATTATATGAATGAAAAGATAGACATTTACAGGACAATTGCTTCACTGCCAATTGTGGGTGGCGTTTCGCAAGCAGGAAACTCAAGGGATAGCGAAAAAGAGAATTCAGGGATGGAGGAGGGGGGAATAAAGGAGCGTTTAATTTCTCTAGTGTGTAGGAGACTCTCAAGTTTAGTCTGTACCCCCACTACCATCACCCACAGCAATACTGGGAAAGAAATGGGAACCTTCCTATCGTATTCGGGGCCTAAGCCTCGCTCGCCTGCTACCCTCGACGACGGCGATGGGCTTTTGAAAGACTTCAAGATGTCCGCCCCGACCGCGGCGGTCATCGGCGCGGGGATTGCGGGGGTGCACGCCGCGTACGAGCTCGCCCAACTCGGGTTCGACGTGACCGTCTTTGAGCAGAACGCGACGATCGCGTCGGGCGGCTCCACGCGCTTCGCGCTGCCGTTCGCCGGCGTCGGCCTGCTCGAGCCCTCGCTCGCGCGGATGCGGCTGCTCGACGAGCTTCTGAAGGGGGCGCTCGCGACGTCCTGTCCGGACCTCATCGCGCGGGAGCACTGGGCCCACGCCGTCTTCCAACCGGGGCTTTACCGGTGGCTCTCGGCGCGGCGCCGCGGCCTGGCCTCGGCCGACGAGGTCCTCCACTCCACCGACAACCTCGCGCGGCTGAGCGTGGCCGTCGTCTCGCAGCTCGCGCGGCGGCACCCCGGGCTTCGCGAGTTCATCCTCGCCGAGGGGGTCCCTGTCCATAAAGTCGTGCGGGGGCCGACCGGCGCGCGGGTGATCCGTGCGCAGACGGCGCACGCCTCGCCGATCATGGTCGACCCCGTCTGCTGGACCCGGGCCCTCGCCGAGATCTGCTCCAGAAAGTATCGCGTGAAGTTCGCCCTCGCGGAGCGCTGGGAGAGCGCGAACACCTATCTCAAGTACAACGTGGAGGTCACGCGGAGCATCCGAACCTCCGTGGCGAGCCCCGAGGCCGCGGACTCGGGGCGACGCTTCCGCGAGCACATCTTCGACGTCGTGGTGCTCGCCACCGGCGCCCAGACGGGCGCGTTGACGGCCGAATCCCACCACTTCCCCATCCTGCCCCTCTCCGGCTGCGCCGTCGCGCTTTCCCGTCTCGCGGAGCCGCTCGCGAGCGCGGTCAGGCAGTTTTTTCCCGAAAACGAAACGGCGCGGGCGCCCAACGCGCTAACGCAGCTTTCCGGCCCCTGCAGCCTCTACGCCTACCGTCTTCCTCCTCCGGACGGGGGCGGCTGCGAGGAGGGGACGGCGGCGCCCGACGAGGGCGGGCAGTACTACCTCACCGGACTTCTTTCCCTGAATAAGATCTTCGAGACGGATCGCCGCGCCGTCGTTTTCAAAATCCTATCGAGGCTGGAGGCCTATTTACGCGTCAAGTGCGGCATGGAGGTCCCATTTCTCGAGGCCCAGGTCGAGCTCGCGGAGGAGGCTGGCAAACCCGCCGAGGCCGACGATCGCTCGCGTGGGCGGGGCATTCAAGTTGAGGAGTACACACGCGGCTTTACGCCCGACGGGGTCCCGCTGGTGGACCAGAGCGGGGGGACGTTTAACATGTTCGTCTGCGCAGGCTTCGGCGATCACGCGATGGACTTCGCCCCCGGGGCGGCGAAGATTCTCGGCAATCTGATCCAGAGCCGGGCCGAGAATCTCCTAGAGGAGGACAAAGCGCAGCTTGCGCGCCGCGGGCCCGTTCACGGCGTCCTGCCCCACTCCCAACGTCCACAACTCGAGCGCGAGATGCAGCTCCTCCTGAACGGCATCCTGCCCGGTAAGGCGGGCGCGGGATGGCGGTCTTTGCTAAATCCCTTGAATTGGTGCTTCAGGAAGCAGGCGCCCGCCCCCGGAGGCGGCTCTGAGGAGGAACTTGTCCATTTCAACACCAACCCCTTCTCCACCGACCGCTACGCGAGGCTCATCAAGAAGGACTTCCAGAATCAACCGCACTATCCCCCAATGGCATACGTCAACGCGGTCGAGGAAAGGCTCGTGCGGGGAGCAGAACCAACGATCCAATACCTGACAAGGTGGGCCATTGATTTGGCGCGGAAAGAAGCCACTCCCGAACTTGTTCGATCCATAATATTTAACTTTGTGTACGACTACGAGCTGGATACAGTCGGGCAGCAGATCATACCGAAGCTAGAGGAAGCACGCTTGCAATTGATCCGAGAAAAAGAGTCAGGAAGGGCACAAAGTATGGAAATGATTGAACAGAGCAAGACGAGAAACCTGGAAATAGAGCGGCGTGCTCGGGGACCGATCACAAGGACTACACAATCAATACCTGAAACCCAGTGAGGCGGCGTCTTTCAAGTCAAATTTACTTGCCATAATAGCAAAGGATTTTTTATTTCCATGATATGCACACAGATGCATACACATGTACATCGCTCCCTAGTTTGGTAAAGAAACTTGAGAGTCATCGCCATCACGAGTCCGTTACCCCTTGGTGATCCACACCACCAGTCCCACTTGGTTATTGTTTCTCCCAAGAATGGATTCGCATGCATCACAGTCAAGATTAATATCCAGATACTTGGGTAACAATATTTGATGAAAAAGGAAAAAAAATTACAAAAAAAAAAGCAAATCCATTTAGTCGATGTGAATTCAATTACCTGCATAAGTTTCACTTGACCTCTCTAAGATTTTATTCCTGTAGACATAAATTTTCTTTGCTGTGGAAGTTCTATTTCAAATTAAGAGAAAATAACGTTTCAAACTTCGGAAAATCGATCTATTTCTATCAAATAAAAATAAAAATAACCCAGAGTCACGCTATGCACCGAGTGTCGCTAACTTCAGTAAATTTTCCCATTCTACTAATTGGGGCAATAATACTGCTCAATACCTTGAGCACGGAGTGCCGAAAGGAGCTACCTTCTCACGCCGTCTTCCCTGAGCAAGTGTTGGAGGCCATCGGTTGCGATGTATGCCGCTACGCTCTGACGAACCTTGCGAATCAAGTTCAAGCGGCGCGTGAGGAAAAGGAATCCAAGTCTCTCAAGCTGAATGAGGAGGATGTTCTCGAGATCATAGAAGAGGTTTGTATACCCTTCACAGCGAAGGGTGAATGGGTCCGTCTTGTCGCCCTGGAAATACCCTGCACCCCTTCCATTAAAAACGGGACGAGCAGTGATATCGAGAGTGAGAGCTGCACCAAACTATTAGACTTCCATACTTACTGTAAGCGCACTTGCCGTTCAGTCGAAGAAGTGTGTGAGAGGCTTATGGGAAGTGAAGAAATGGATCGTCTTAGCGATATTCTTCTCAAAAACGCGAACAAGTCTGTCAAAATCTCAGACCCTGAGGTCATCAATAAGATGATTCGTGAGGTCTGCAACCCTGTGGTCTTTTGTTTGGACCGTTCGAAGTACCAGAGAAGACTTGAGCGTGATTTGAACACAACAACGATACACGGAACTTTGCTAGAACAAATTTTGTCAGACAAAACGGAGGAAATCGATGGAACCAGTATGGAACTCGAGCGTATGATGTATTCAGCACGTGATAACCCGGAACAACAACCCGTGGTGTTTTCCGAAGAGGATATGGAAAAAATGGCTAAGGGCTACAGGATTCGTAACCAGGCAATGGCCGCGGAGGTGGATCCAGAGATAGCTGATTTGAACAAGGAAGAATTTGATGAATTACACCATGTCGCAAATGAGGAACATCTTAATTTGTAATATTCTAAGTGGAAAGGATGGAAAAGGTCACTGCTAGAGAATGTTTTTTTCTGTATGTATGCACATATATATATATATATATATATATATATATGTGGCAAGGTATTCTTTCTATTATTCCATTTATGTTATCGACAATTTTAAAACTGAAAAACAACCCAATGATATTGTAATATTCCTTGTCCTTTAGTTGTTGTTTTTTTATTGGTATGATATGCGCTATTTTATTTTCTTAGAAGCATTTCCCCCTGGGCCAAATTCCCTTTATTTTCGCAAACATATTGTGTACTTTGAATCGCTCTGCGTTGAGTAGGTCAATAGTTCTAAGAGGCGCTAAATAACAGTAGCATAACCCAACCTTCTCCTACTCCCCCCTATTTGTTCCTTTCCATCATCCACGACAATGTGGCGTGAGGCGGACGCGCGTCGAGCCTACAATGCCTATGGGATCGACCTGATTCGGACTGCTGGGCTACTCGTGCGTACAACGCCCTCCGCCATTTTCAGAGCCTCTATCCTTTTTCAGCGCCTCCAAAGGTGCATTAATGCGAACTTTCGCTCCCGCTATCTACCCTCCGAGGAAACGAAGCGGCTAATCGAGGAAGCGCGAGGGGTATCGCTTCCAGAAAGGGAAATTTCACGGAATGGCTCGGCGGAGCATTTTTTGAAGGAGAAAATCGGCTGTACTTGGAGTGACAAGGTGGAGTACTTGATTCCAAACCATGCTACGCATTATATGGCCTCCGGCTTGACGCCCCTAGTGGATCTTTTTGCACCCCTTGATTTTTGTGTTAGCCATATTATTGACCACGAGGATGTTGGGTTTCTCGCCGCTGCGTGTTTGCTTGTTGCGGTGAAAATGGAGGATCCGGGGATTCGGATTCGGCACATCGTGAACGTTTTCATGCGACTTAGTCAACGCCGCTGCGGGATTACCTCGATGAGCTTCCTCAACCCCCCGTCGGGGCGCTACGAGGACTTCAAGACCTGCGTCGTGGAAGCGGAGGAGATCCTCCTCCAGCAGACCGGCTTCCAGACTTTTGTCGAATGCCCGCACAAATACGTGGTGATCTTTCTCAACGTACTGGTCGAGGACGGCGCCTCGACGCGGGCCGAGAATGTGGGCACCTCGCCGGCCTTTACGGCCTGGCTTAGCCGCGCGATCTCCTGGGTGAACGACGCGCCGCGGTGCGAGCGATTGGCGGAGTTCCCGGCGACCGAATTGGCGGCCTTCGCGGTGGGGTGGAGCTGCCCGGGGGGGCTGACGCTGCCGAAGCGGTGGAACCTCGCCCTCGGCGTCTCCGACGACGCCCTCGCGCGAATTCAGGCCGCGTTCGGCGGTTATCTCGAGAAGGTTGCGATCTCGTCGAGGGAGGAGCTCGATGCGATCCGGGCGGTCATGCCCAAGGCGGAGTACCGCACCGTCCAGGAAAAGGCCCTGGCGGAGCAGCGCGCGTCCGCCTCCGTGAGGGAGGCCCGCCAGGCCAACGAGGACCCGCTGGCGGAGGCCAGCCCAGGCGAGCCCGACGAGTTCAGTCCGAAAGCGGCGCCGACGAGCGCGCCCTGCGAGGCTGTCTCCTTGAAGGCCGCGGAGCTCCTCGGGGCGATCGGGCTGCCGTACGTGGAGTCCCACGAGGGGGCGGAGGCCAAGGCCCGCTCCGCCACCGTCGCCTCCTCGAGCGCGGACGACGACGACGACGACGAGTACGAGGACCTCCGGCAGGTCCAGCGGTCCCGGCGGAAGGCCGCGGCCGCGGAGGAAATGCAGCGAAAGCACGTCGAGGGCGGCGAGGGCGCGGAGGGGCGGCATCGCCGGAGGCACCGCAGCCCCGACCGGCATCCGGAGCGCACGCAGAGCAAACGGCACCACCACCCGAGCCGCCGCACGGAGCGCTACGGCGACGAGCGCAAACCCCGCGAGCGCGATTCGAGAGCGGAGAAGGCCGGGAGGGGCGGGCGTCGCTACGACCTAAAGCGCGATCACGGCAAGAGAGAGGATGAGAGACGGCGACGACGCTAGATCCACGGCTAAAATATGAGTATATATATATATATATATATATATATATACCCGGCTTCCTTCTGGTGCACGGGCGACAAGGTAATCACAAATCCTTATAACGGAGTGGGCAGGTGCTTTTTACCGCGATGCGTTCACCTCGTATCCATTGTATGTGGTTAAACATTCTTGCGGTGTCTTTCTCCGAATCACTAAAACGAAGGAAATGAACCTTTTACTCTCTTTCCCTCTTCAGTCTCACGCCCCATCTGTTATTCTTCTTTTTTCCTCTCAACTCCCTCCTCACTTCTATTGCTGAATGATAGGCTAGTAAAACCCTCCATGGAAGAGGAAGAGATACCTCCAAGACATGTCGAGGACGTTCCCCAGCTTCTAACGCTTCGGGTACTGGAGGCCTATTCGCAGTACATGGCGGCGCAGGCAAGAAATTCGCCCCCCTGCTCATCCCAATTCTCTGCACCTCGGGAAAAAGTGGCCCCGGCTTCTGTGGAGGAAGCCTTAGCCCCGCTTGAGCTCCTCTATGGTAAGACCTTCCTCTCCGGTGTTGGTATCGCTCTGCATGGTGAAGAGTCGATTGTTCGCTATGTAGAGGGGAATGCGTGCGCGGTCCACGCGTCCCTGTCTGAAAATGCACGACCAACAACCAATAACGAAGAAGATGGTGATCATTATACTTTGGTTAGTCCATCATTATCCACCGCACGATATGTCTACCGCGTTGGCGAGCATATACTGCTTTCACCGTATTACTGCCCATGTTCAGCTTATGCCTATCAGTCCGTACAGCGGAAAAAGGTTTGGAGTTGTAAGCATATGCTGGCGCTTGCTATTTGTCTTGCAATGGAATCGGCAGGAGTAGAGCGACATAATATCCAAATTCAGGTTGTTGGCCCAAAGGAATTTGGAGATCTGCTTGCCAAAGCTATCTCTGAGAAAGGAAATTGAAAAGGCAAAGGAAAACTCCTCATCAGACAGCAGAAGTCTTAAAGAGAGCGAATCGAATTTACTTCTTTGTAACGATACTTTTGTCCCAAATATAGAAGTTGCTAATGTATTTGTCATTTCAGAAGTGCATAGTAAGTTTACAAAAAAAAATGCAAGGCTCTTAGAGTAACACATGCCGTATCTAAGATATTTTGCTAGCATGTTAGAAGGGGGAAAGGGGGGAGCAGAGCGGCCTCCGGAGCGTGTAGGTATTTTCCTGTTGTCCTTGTAACTGCTGTCTGGTGTGTATTACTCTCGTTTTCGTACCTCTTATTCTCTGACGTGTTAGACGTTGTACAGTAATTGCTGGTGTAGGTGTGGGGTAAAGTGACCTGCACCCCCTTTTCCCGTATTCGAAACACGAAGGCTCCCGAGCGGCGAATGCATTCCCTCGGTTGGGGGGAGATTGCGCAGGGGTGGATTCGCCTCGGAGTGGTCGTCGACGACCTCCTCCACGTCCTCCTCGCCGTGGTGGTGTTGGCGACGGTCGGGGTGGGGTGGGCGCTTTCGCGGAATGTCTACCGCTCGATGCTCCGCACGCGCGCGATGCGGAATTACCGGGAGGGCGAGGAGCTCTCGCGCGGGGAGCGCATCTACCTCGGCGCGATCGAGGCGGAGGAGGCCGTTGAGGAGGTCCTCCGCGAGGCGGGGTGGCCGCGGGTGTACCTCCGGCGCCGCGTGCCCGTCTCGCGCGTCGGGCATAACCGTGAGATCGACGTGATCGCGGTCGGAAAGGTGATCCTGGTCGTGGAGGTGAAGCACTGGCAGGGCTATGTGTGGAGCAACGGCCCGCGTTGGTTTCAGATGCCCCTCAGAATGAGGCAGACGCTGGAGTTTGAAGATATTATGGAGGATAACGTGGTCAAGGCGGCGGCCCTGCGGCGATACATCGAGAACACACGTCGCATCGCGCTTCCGGATCTCCCCTTTCTCTATGGCAAAAACGAAAGAAGCGAGGCAAAGGGTGGCTACGGCCACCAAAGTGCTAGCTCCAACAACACCCAACAGAACGTAAAAGGCGTTGGACAGGACAATAGTTCCCCTGGGGTTGCGTCTTCGAGTGGTAAGAATGTGGGCACCTGGTATACGGACCAATCGCTTCATAAGCAATGTGGGTTGTGTGTGCTGCCGATTGTCGTGTTTACCAACCCCCGCGTGAAGCTTGATCCCGCCACGGTAAAGGCTAAGAAGTACGTGTTTACGCTCAAAGACTTTCGCACCTTCGTCCACGAGGCATTGAAAGGAAACATCTCTCTGGAGGCCCCCAACGAGGTCGTGGCGTGGCGTGGCAAGGGATATTTCCTTCTACCGTCCTTTTTGCGCCGCTCACTATCCCCTTTTCACGCTCCGTCTGAGGTTGAGCTGAACAGCGACTTACAGAACCAGATCGGGGAGGCTGTCGAGAACATGCGTACATGGGATTTGGTTCGACTACACAACGGCCGCCTCATCATGGGGGACGTGCAGAAAATAGACGCACCTAGTGCACACTGCATGTATGAAAGAAAGCAACTCCTAGAAATAAACCTCAACTGGAACTCGGGCGCACTGGGCCTATTAAAGTCGTTTTTGTCAAACCGTGGTGGAACGGTGGGGCTTGTTCTCACGACTGCTAAGCGCTTAGCAATTAAAAAAAGAGAAAATAAGCCACGAGACACCAAGGGTAATATTGTCTTCCCTATTATTCCAAAGAGCAGGAAAATAACTATGGATGATCGTTTAACCATTAAGACACCTGGTACGGCCAAAATGCTAACACTATCTCTGGCGGACATCAAAGAGGTGAAACTTAGCCGTCACCTTTACGAATTAGAAAAAGACATCGCGAAAAGTTAATAATACTCTGTCTTTTTTTTTTAGGAGCTGAGTGCGCTGCTTTTCCTTTCTATGATGTAATGCGAAACTAATCCGATTAACACAATATCTTAAAAATAAAGGCTGTTGACAGGGGAGAAGGGGAGGGAATAAAGAAATACCCCTGTTGTGTTTTTATCTCAATATTCTCGAGTGTGATCTAACATGGAATCGATTCCTTCTCTCATATATCGTCTATGCGTGCAAAAAGAACTCTGAATTAGTATTTCCCCTAGCCCACGTGAGTGGCTGTGTGTGTGTGCGAAGAGGGGGAAAGGTAAGTAAGACAACCAGGAAAGACACTTTTATACGCTATCTGGAGGAAGGTATTGACATTAGCAATAGCTGTGAGAAGAGTAAAGGAAAGATACTAGCCACGGGCGTATGTTCCGACGCTCTTGTAGGCTGGCATGGACCCCGAATTACTTTCGGCATAGGAGTGATAGAGACCTCCATCCCGCTGCGAAGGCGGCCTCAAAAAAAAGACAGATGTCCGATACGGTAAAAACTCCCAAAATGGGGCTGGCGAAGAGCCCCCACAAGCTGGGGGAGAACCTCACATGGGTTTCTTCTTCGCACTACGTAAACACGCAGTTTACGCGTCCCTGTATTTCCGAAAAAGAAGAAA
Source organism: Phytomonas francai (assembly GCA_001766655.1). NCBI lineage: Eukaryota > Euglenozoa > Kinetoplastea > Trypanosomatida > Trypanosomatidae > Phytomonas > Phytomonas francai. Next base: position 343,179 of record MJCC01000008.1, read on the forward strand.
AAGACTCTTGGCGACAGGACGCACGAGAAAGGCTCGTGCGCACTACTCAAGAGCTCCATTCGGAATGGGAGAAGCTTCCGTCCCTTTTACCTGAGAAAGCACGGGATGATCGTCAGGCGTATCTTTCCTTTCAGACTCGGCAAATTGTCCTCGGCCCCTTATCTGCCCTCCTTCGCGCGGCGCTTCCGCCCCAGACAGGTTCGCTTGGTGGCAACCCTTCAAAGCTATATCGTGTTGTGGAGAACGCTGAAATTGTGGATGGGAGAGCCCTCCCTCTGGCTCAGCCGGCTTCCGAAAATACTTCCAGTGATTTGGGCATTACATACTTTTCGCTTGAAGATTTGGTTGTTTTTCTAGATCTTTACCGTCGTGTCGAGAGCGAGGATGGCCAACTGCTACGACTGCTTCTTGACGAGGTCAATCGATTTATATTTGGCAATATGATGCCGCTTCTGGGAGCCTCAAGCTCCGAGTCCGTGCGGGTCCGCCTTCCTCTTCCACAGCTTCTCTTCACTCTTTCAGGACTTGGCATAGCAGAGGAACACATCCTCCAGGCTATTGTCCGTCGTGCCGCAGAAAAAGGCGCCCACCCCCATTCTGACGACCCCAAGGCAAGAGGCCTGCTCTACGCTAACTTACCGCTCTATGAAGTTCAGGATCTTTTGGTGCTGATGATCGCGCTCTATCGCTTTGGCTTACAGCAAGAATACGCGTTTGAAAGAACCATCAAGTCCTTGCGAGTGCTGATGTGGAGGCCGGGATCCCCCGCAGCTCGCCTCCAGCGAACCTTCAGGAAATTGGAAGCGGAGTTATGCCGTCGCTCCGGACGGGAATCGCACGACAGCGCTGCGGATAACGTGGAGACTTCGGGCGACGAACAGCCGGATCCGTGGTTTCAGCACCTTCCGACGCTTGAAAAAGATTTGCAATGCCCCCTCGAAGTGTTGGTGGAGGCGATTACGGCGCTCAGCATGAGTGTGTTTCGCCCTCGCGACGTGCTCGCTTTGGTGGCAAATTTGCTAGTGGTATCCGCGCACGCGGCGTTGCGCGCCGTGCTGCGAAGCTCGCTTATAAGTTCTTCGGAAAGGAAATACACTATGTTGGCCATCTCGCGTCAACTCCACCAGGCAGTGCATCTCTACGAGGAAATGAACGAACCTCAGCCATTGCTCGCGGAGCTGCTTGCCTGGAGCTGCACCATTTCCAAGGTGGGTGTATTGATAGACGGGGGGGAGGACGCGGCGGTTCCATCGGAGCGCCGCGCATACTACGATCACGTTACGGCGGATCTGGTCAAAGTAAACCGAGCGTAATTAAGTGCTACTTTGCGCATCTGTGTGTACATATTCCCTTGTTATTATTATTTCTTTGTAAAAGGGGGAGAGAGTATAGGTGATATACCTTTGACCTCTTAAAATGCACTGCAGCGACACAAAAAGAAAATTCAATTAGACTCTGTGTATACTCTTTTCGCTCTCCATGTATTTCGTTTTTGTCCAATTATCTTAATATTTAAGAATTCTCTCTTTTGGCCGACAAGCAAGCGTATTTTGAACCACTTTCTCCTCTTCACAGTCCTTCCTAGTGCACAGGGGAGGAGTGCTTGTGATTAAAATTTTAGGCGTCAAGCCGCTTTACTGTAAATTTCAGAACCCTTCTCTTACGTGCATTGTATTGGCAGAAAAAAAAAGCAGAGCTTATCTCTCTGGTCTATCCATACACTGTGTAGCGCCTTCAGGAGAGGCTAAAGATTAGTAAAAGAAAGTGGAATAAGTAGAAGAAATAGAAAATGATGACTGAAGAAACACCCAACTACGCGGATATTGTGAAGCGAAATGTCACGCTGGGCGGTTCCTCGTCACAAGCGGAGGCAACGAAAGGGGAGGTAGAAAAGGTCGACGACGAAAAAGACGATCCGACACTGGCGCATACGCCTATAGTCAATGAGGATTCGAGAGGCCTCCCAACTAAGCAGAGTATTGACGCTGTCAAGCCGTACATTCCCTCCTACTTAGCGGCGCTCAAGGCGCGCAAACCGACTGTGACGTTGAAGGGTGTCCCGCTCAAGGTGAACCCAAAACCTGACACCTTGTTCTCGCCAACCAACGTTTCCAACTCAATACTGGAGCATGAGAGCACGTCCTCTTGGGCAGACGATGATGATGACTTTTTACTTTCCATAGCGCGCTTCCAGCAGCAAAAGGGGGTCGAAATGCGAACAGTCGCCTCCCACGGCGGGGCAGGCGACGTTGTCAGGAGAGGGAACAACATGGGGAGGTTTCAGGATAATCTTCCAAGGCAAGCCGGTAAACAGTCGGTGGAGGGAGGCGAAAGCGGCGCCTACAATACCTACCACGAACAAAAAGGACGTGGATGCAGGAAGGTGGAAAAGGGCGCCTCGTCGAGTGGTAATGTCGGGAAACCCCGAGGTCGCCAGCAGGGCGGGCGGCAGGGCAGTAACGCAACACAAAGCAACAGTGGTGGCACGGCTTCTAATCCCGCTTTTTTATCCGGCGGGCGCTTTGATGTCCTGGCAAATGTCAAAATAATGAAGCGTATATGAGTAAGAGTGGTAGCTGTTTCGTAAGTGAAAACAGGCAATTAATGTTTTCATGTTGCTCCTAATTATCTTTCTACTCTTTATCAAAAGGGCATATCACCCGACATACACTAGCTATTACCCAGCTTCTCTTCTAGACAAATCGCAGTGCCCATTAAATATGCCTTCTTTCTTGAAGCAATTTGTGTCGTGAGCTATTCTTGCTTTAAAAAAAAAAAATACTGTAACCCATGAATAGAAAGAGAGTGTGTCTTTTTTTTGAGTTCTAATTTGTCATTGTTGATAAGTTCAGAGTCGTTTTCTTTTTAATAATACGCATCGGACTTATTTTTCCCTCATCATACACAACTTCCGTTTCTTTGAACGACTGATGTTTTGAAACCTCGAGCGCATTTATACTGATTCCTATAAGGTCTAATTTGATTACTACCTAATTAAATAAAAAATTTGTATTCAATGTTTGGGTATTTTGTCTCTCATAAGTTCCGACTTTGTTTTATCTTTGTAGATATTTATTTATTTTGATGTGCACAATCAACGTGTGAACATAAATAAATGCTTAGTACAATTATAATTTCAAAAAAAAAAGTGTACTCTTGTATAAGATACAAAAAAGACCGCACTGCGGATAAAACTGTTCAAAGCGCTGTGTTTGAAAACATAAATGGGTATAGTGCGATTTTTTTTTTACAATAACTCTGCTGGCCGGGGGGGGGGAGAGGGGGGGTTAAGAAGGATGTGTTCTTGCCTCCATGATGGCTATCATTCTCAACTTGATTTATTGCTCTCTTTCTTCCTCACTCATCTTCTCCTTAATCCTCCTAGGGAAAATTAATAGTAAATGAGTACACTACAAGAAGAATCAGCAGCTCGCCAGTGTCCGGTGAACGCCCTGTTTGAGGAAATTCGAAGCACTGGCGACTCCAGCGCCCCTCCACTGCGCAGTGTGCCGGAGTGCAGAGAGGCACACAAAGAGAGGGTGGAGCCTGGGCCAGTGTCTCCGCGCGCTCTGGAACTGGAGGAGATGGAGCTCGAGAAGTCCCAAAGCGACGTGTGCCCCGAAGCCGCGGGCCCCGCCTTCATCCTGGAGAACAACAGACGCTGGCTGGCGAAGTCGTACGCGGGCGGCCCTGGGCAGGTGCTGCGCCTCCGTCTGGACGAGGTGCGCATGCACCACGTGGTGTGCATCGAGGACTGCCACCACGTCCACGTCGAGATCCAGGGAAAGGCCAACCTGGTGTCCATCGTGCGCTGTCGGAAGGCCCAGATCGCGCTATCGAGCGTCGTGTCCACGGTGGAGATCGTGGGCTGCGCGGACACCGATGTGCAAGTGACCAAGGCGGCACCGAGCGTGACGGTGGAGGACAGCTCGTCTGTCAATATCTACCTTCTTAGCCTGGAGCACGCTCGCGAGACGGATATTTTCTCAACCCGTATCTCCACGGTGAATGTGTTATTCCCCTCCCGAGATGACCCTGAGAGCATGGTAGAGCGCCCTCTGCCTGAGCAGTTCGTCAGCAAAATCGTCCTGGATAGCAAAAAAGGGGATGTCTTCGAAACAAAACCTAGCAGACAATAATAGTGATCATTCTTGTTATTATTCGATAATTTAAAGGTTTGGTACTTCAGTATAGAATAAAAGAGGGTTACAAAATGTTCCACTCTTACCAATGATAACCCGCGTATACTAGTCATATTTTTTCAGGGAATATACATTTTCCCCATCTTTAGGTATTTTTTATTATTCTATAACCTGGACAAGAAAGCGTTTTTTATTGGTCATTAATTGGTAGTATTGGTAAATTGCCTGGCCCAAACTGTGCTTGGATGGGCCATTCCGTGTTTGGACGGCGTGATAATACCTTCATGGGTAAATTTCCGATTTCGAATACTTTCTGAACCATTATCCGTAAATATTTGCATATTCCCTTGTGCATGATTCCCTTATTAGTAGTATCTATATCAATTCAGGTCTTAATATCACAAAGATATTCTTTCTCATTAAGTATATTCCCGTTGTTCCTTTAACCTTTCCTCTCCCGCTCTTTTCCCTTCCGAACGGCAATTAGAAGAAAGGGGAATACATGGAATGGCATCCCAAAATGCCGAGCTTTCACTAATCAAGCGCTTCCACATGCTTAGCCAGGACTATGATGCGCGCCCCGCTATCGCCAGGCGTAATACGCTTCCTGTGGTTTCTCGTTTACTGTCGAGCAATGATCGTGAAGCACGAAAACTGTGCCTGGAGGCAGTCTACTTGCTCTCGCAGCACCCAGACAATGTGGATCTGCTTGGTAGTGAATCGAACTTAGTGAATGAGGTCTTCAAAATCTACAGTGAGGCTCAGTACAATGATCCAGAGCTATACGAACTTTCTAGTCTCACCTTAGACGCGCTCGGCCCCGGGTTACGCAACGGCGACCCACGCCGCACCGAGGTTTTACGCCACGCTTCGGAAGATATGTCGTTATCGCCGGTCGAAAATTCCTGCGAGCCCGAGTTCAGCAGTCCACGCAACAGCACCAACGAGACCGAGTCAGCGCTCGAAGCGGGGTTCAGACTCGATAATGGAACCCCAGCCCCCACGCACTCCTATGGGGGGGCCACTCACATGGTCATACTTGAGGTTCCAGCCCTCCATGCCCAGAGCGATACATCGGACATTGAAGAGATTCTTCAGAAAACCAAAGGAATCATTTCATATACCATCACCTCTAGGGTGCATCAACTGCGCATCTTTACATCCCATATAGCGCTTCAACCTCTGCAAGATGCCCTCAATAACGCTGGATATGTTAATCTTGTGCTCAGCAATGAGCGGATAGCGATACAGGAGGGCGTAGGGAACAATTACTACCATACTAATAAGAGCTATTACGATGAGGAAGAAAAAAGACCTTCGTATTTGCAAGGCGTCAAATCTTTCGCCTCAAACTTTTGCAAGGCCGTGACGCTATACACGGGAAAAAATAGCAACACTTTGGCAGCACGGGTCCAACGACAGCGTGAGGTGAGGGAACAGAAAGGTAGTCGAGTAGCGGATCGTCTGGTGCGAAATATAGCAAATTGGTTCTAACAAAAAGTACTTGCGAAACTTGTCATCTTGCCTGTAAGTGCAGCTAAGAACGCGAGATAAAAACATTTGCTCAGCCGCAATTTGTGTGAGGCGTTCTTTTCGATTATGCGATCCTCGTTTTGCATTGTATATTCCTTAAAAAGGAGGCTATTTAGACATAGTTATACAATCTTAGTCTCATTCTAACTCTATATAGTGTAGATTCTTTTGTGCGTAAATAAATCCTTTCCCAAAAACTCTGAATGAGCATTCACCTGAGCACTATTTTTTCCTTTTTTGGTCGTTGTCTGTCTCTGTGTGTGTGTATGTGTGTGCGTGTGTTGTTTTTGTTGTTGTTGCCTCCTACAATTGCCCTTTTCCTCGTGTTAAGTGTGTCTGGTGTGCTAATTGAGGATTTTAAAAATTATCCTCTATTAGTCATACAAAAGGTGTATTTGACGATATATATATATATATATGCATATGCACTGTTAATAAGCTAGCGCGTACTTTCTAGTTTTTGGCTTACCTTTACTTTGATTGTTCATTGAAGGTAGGGCTAAAAGGTTTGTCTAATGCCTTTTATTCGCAGAATTTTGTTTACTATCGCGTTGCTGAGCTTGTGCAGCTTCCCGTTCACATCTGCTGACACCAATGTTTACGTGAAACTCTTTCCTAGTAAAGAATTGTGTGTCGCGCACTTCGTCTTCCGCGACCCTGAGGCTTCAGCTGTACAAGTGGGATTTGTCCACCGAGCCCTCACTCCCCGTTTGACCTACATTCAAACAAAACTCTACGGCCCCAGTTCAGATATCAACACACGCGGACCCGAAATTGCGCTCGAGGACCCGATCAATACCCTCGGCCAAATTACTACAACTTACTTCCATGCAGAGGAAACTGGCGTCTACACGATCTGTCTCAAAACACTACGCCTGGCCCCCATCATGGGTTTCGAAATTAGTTTTGTCACGGACAACGAAAAGGTGGAACCGCTCTACGTGGAGGATGGCGCAATCACGGTCGACAAGCCGGTAGGCATGGAGGACTACAAGGATCGCCTAAAGATGCTTCAAATATGCGTCGAGGAAACACGTGACGAGCTGCGCAGCATCCAGGTCCGTCGCTTTATGTTTGAACACACCACTAAATCTATCATGCGGGTAACAGTTGGGGCATTGCTTCTGAATCTGATAATTGCGTTGGGACTCTTTCGATGGTCCAAGTATTACATAGAAAGAATCTTTATGAAGGAGAGGAAGAGAGAATAAACCTCGCATCTTTCGTTCACAGAACACCACGTATTCATCTCTAGCTCAGCCTCCCTTTGTTATGGGCGTCTCTAAGATATATCTTGATCTCTGTACACTCCCTCTAGCCTGGATATATACATGGAAATATTTGCTTGTCTTACTATTTAAACCCCTTATGAGAGTTGGAAATAGTTTGGTTTCTTATGTAAATTATGTGATTTAGCACCCCTATTTTACTCTATTTGTTAGTTTCCCTTTTGTAACGGTTTTATGAATAAGCGCTATGTGAAATCCAAGCTTATTAAGCTGCATCACCTGCTTTTGCATTTGCGGCCGGTACGAGTAGCCAGGTTTTACCCCTTTAGGGGATAATGAGGAAGAATTTTTCTTCATTTCGGGATAGCTTCCTTTACTAACAATTCTCTTTTCGCCTTTTTAATACTTTGTAATAACAATAACGACTCACAGCCCTAATATTCATGAAAAGGGTAGGTCAGGCCACGATATGTCAAGTGTGCTACCCACATTTTGCTACAAGCTTGTTTTCAACAGCGTCCCGCGCTCAAACTGTTGGTGTGAGTGAATTCGTGGCGCGCCGCCGCCGTTTACTATCGTGTTTGGATTCAAACACGTTAATTATTATCTTAGCGTCCGATGAAGTCACCTATTCGCAGGATATTATGTATCCACACAGGCAAAATAGCCTTTTTTACCATCTGTTTGGGCTTCAGGAACCGATGCGTCGAACGCTAATACCTTCAACTTCGGCTTTTACAAGCGACTTGCGGCTCACGTGCGGAGCCTTTATGAAAACGGATCGTGGATCGCAAACCTTCCTGTTCGTTCCCCCACAAACCACGGATCCCGCCGAGCTGGTGTGGGCCTCTCAACCCAAAACGTTGGAGGATTTCAGGAGGATCCATCTTGGATTGTGTGAAAAGGAAGAACAAAATGATGTCACCACCGAGAATCATAAGGATACCGTTCGAAGTTCATCGTGGTCCGAGAACGTGCATCTGAATGATATCAAAACCATTGCAAGTGTTCTGTATAAAGAAATTCAAGCATCTGCCCAATGCAGATGGACGAGCATAGTAGACAAGCACGACGGCCCGCTTGACTATGACAATATGGAGAACAATCGAGTGCGTTTACTTTACAAAGCCCTCGATCCGCTTCCACAGCTTCTCGTCGAGTTTCCGCCTCAGTTACGTTGGACAGGGCAGCAATACCGGCTTGAGGCTTCGTGGAACCGCACTATGGTGAAGGACTCCACAAAGAATGGTAGCATTCCACCCGTTAGCGTTACTTTCAAACATCCATTTGAGGCCTTGATGGGTGTACTACTTGCCTTTCACTTTAGGCTTGCGCCGCCCCCGACCTCTTTGACGTCTCCGCGGCGCATGGGGTTCCCAACTCTAGAGTGCGCCTATCACTTGCCAGGGGGGTCCCAAGGTGGGTGTGGCGCCTTACCGAACGACCACGCGCGCCAGGAGCGTATCCGTCGGTGCCTCGCCCTCCCTGGCAGCGCCAATGGCGTCCCCGATGCGGCCGCGCGCGGCGTCGTGCGGCGGTGTGCGATTCGCTCAGCCGAGGACCCCCTCCGCCGCTATCGCCTCTTCAAGTCGCCTGGGCAAATCGCACAGCACCTGCGGAGCGCGGCGGCGACGCGGCAGGCCTTCCACGCCGCGATGCGGCGCGCGGCCCGGACCAACTCCGAGCACGCCATCGCCGTCGCCTTTCATCGGGCCATTTTAGACCTGAGCGAGCGGATGGGCCCCGGGGCGCGGGTGCGGGCTGCCTACGTCCCGGTCGTCGCCAGCGGGGTGCGGGCGACGGAGATTCACTACACAGGGAACGACCGCCACGCCGACGTCGGGGAGCTTCTCCGTTTGGACGGCGGGGTGGAGGTGGAGCTGGTCCCGACGGACTGCACGCGGACCTTCCCCGTGTGCCAGCCGAGCTTCACCACAGCCCAGAAAAGGGTCTACGATGCCTTGCTACAGGTTCAACGGGGGATACTTCAAGACATGGAATCCGGCCTATTGATCTCAAAGGTGGCCAAGAAGCACGTTGAGTCTACGAGAAAGGAGCTAGAAGAACGGTTAGGGGTGCATGGTGTTACTCAAGGCCAAGTTCGTTCCCTATTCTGTGCGCATTGTTTTGGACACCTCATGGGACTTGACATTCACGAGAGCTTTGTTACTCAGAGCAAGGATATGAAAGGTAGGGGCTTAACTTTTGGGGGTGGAATGGTGCACACCGTCGAGCCGGGAATGTATTTCCCCGATGTGAATCGCGCAACCGCATTCAACTATGATCTAAGTTGCGTTCCGCAAGCTTTGCGTGGCGTCGGCCTGCAGATCGAGGACGACGTTTTAATTCTTCCTTGTTGCGGTGGTAGCGCTGAAGAGCAATCCCCCTGGTCATGCCAGGACTATTTGAATCAGGCATTGCGAACCACTGAAGAACTCTTGGAAGATGAAGACTACATTAGTGATTGCGTTTTCTTTCGAGAGGAGAAGCTTCAGCGCTACAGGGTGGAATTAACGTCCTCTCAATTCAGTGCGTTGTACTTTTTGTTTCTTCAAAGAGCCTCTCTTTTTGGGCTTCCGGAGGCCATCGAATGCCTCTCTCTGGATGCCGCCAGAGTCCAAACACATTTTACCGAAAGGAAGCCAATTGCAGAGTGGGTACCGCCCTCATGTGGATGGTATCCCTTTAAGGTGGTGGTCTTGACGGCCTGCATACCAAAGGAGGTACCGCACATCGAGGGCTACATGAAATGAAATGGATAGTTGTCATTTTATCATTAACGCCTTGCTAAGAGTTCCTCTCTACAATCCGAACAGCAACAACAAGAAAGATACCAATGCTTTGTTGTTACTTTTATCCAAACTATTCACTTCTTCCAGTCCATACTAAAAGTCACTAGAGTTTTATGGTTCTTAGAAATAAAAGACACTGCGCTGTTGATAGCACCCCCCTCCATCCCCTTTTTATACCCTTTGATTGTTCACAGAAGCTCGAAGTACTAGCGTTCTTTCATTTTTGTGTGCAGTTATAAAGCCGTGAGTTGCGGTGAATGGTGCATTATGTAAAGCTGCTGTCGTCTTTAGCTCAACGCCTGGCGAGCGTGCCGGGACGGCATGCACTGGGTGATGCATTGGCCCATAGAACTTACTTAGACTGCCAGAAGATTCTTTTTATCTATAACAACCCTTTAAAACCACTGGAAACCGAAAAGTACGCACTGCAAGTGATGCTTAATATCCCACAAACACGTCATATTATGAAAAGTATGGAATCACGGCATTTGATCAGGGCCTTATACCTCTCACCTTTCTTAAAGAATTCTACAGAAGCAATCGAGCTCTCACGTGCGTGTGTTAGGCTTTTCTGTTCAAATGATGTCTCATCTTTTCATACAATAGATCTCATTGTAGCAGCCGATATCCTACTGCGCTTCATTTTCAAGGAACGTGATCAACACCAAGACCTTTTTTCGGAGACCTCGTCTACTCCCCCTACCACCGATTCTTCTTTGGATCCGCCCTTTGGTGTACCGAAAAGTTCTTTAAAAAAAAAACAAGGAGTTCGTTCATGGCTCCCAGCCGAAGGTGACGTTCGGCTTTCTGTAGAACTTCTTACGGAAGCCGTGCGAAGGCTCCCATACAGCTATGCCTGTGGTGAGGACTCGACTTCCGAAGGGCCCTTGCCGAGGCATTTGAGGGAGCGAAATTTGACATTCAAAGATCTCTGCATCCGATCAAACACATCGTCGCTCCAGGAAAACGAGATTGAGGTTTTACTGGCGTCTGTTAAGAAACTGCAGGTGATAGTCAATATACATCATCCACTCATCATGCACAATCAAGAATTTCTGAAAGAAATTGAGAAAAATATTCTTCATCCCATAGCGGAGGTATTGCCACGGCTACCTTTTCTAGTGCATTTCTCACAAATAGTGAAAACTAGACCACTTTACTCCCAGGAGGTTTCCATTCTAACGGATACTCTGCTAATTAATAAAAAAACTTTGACAGATATCGCTGCCCAGAAAATTCGAACTTTTTTCGAGCTGTCAAAACCAAGTAACCTCTTTATTGGATTCACAGCTAAGAAGGCGCTAAGAAAATGGAATGCGGTACTGCACGAATTTCCTACCTATACGGCAGACACCGATAGCGAAAATATCTTTGTGGTTTTCGAGGCACTTGCGCCACTGCTAGAGACCCAAATCTTCTTCACGGAGGACTTTCCGGAGGGGGTGGACTTTAGCCTGACGCGTCCAATTTTTCTTTTCAAAACGCTATTCATTCTGTACACAGTCTGCACGGCGCTTTGCGCAACGACGTTTGTGGATCACGCGGTATGTCTACGTCACATGGATTCACTTGAAAGGACAACGCAGAGTTTTTTGGTGCGACTGAAGTCCGTTGCACGGAATGACTTAGACAAGCTTAACCTCATGGTCGACATTAACACTCTGATGGAGACCATCACACTACAAATGTTGGTTAAAATATACAAAGCCCGTAATGTAGTAAGCGGCTCCCGCGTAGCGGATCCTGTGCTCCGCTCCAACTGTGTCCCAACCGAAGAATTGGTTTCGCAGATCAAGACTAAATCGTGCGATTTGATCTTGCTAACACCCGAAGAGGCTGTGCTGAAGACGGAAAGTCTTGAGCGACAGGCAAAGCGGCTTCTGGTGGCGCAAGAGCGGTTCAGGATTTGGGGCGATCTGGTGGTCTTCTGCGTCGACCTCGTCGATGCCGAGGGCGCCGCGTCCTCATCGAGCATGGACTTCTACCTCCAGGTTTTGCGCTCCCTCGTTGTTTTTGTGCACTACAGTAAACCCACCCCGTTTCTTCTGAAAATACTCCAGCATGCCCTTCGAAGCCTGAATAGGGCGTATTCGGGTCGCCGCTCCGCGTGCGCCGAGCGGCTGAGCAGCGGGTTCGCGAACGCCGAGTCGGCGGAGGTCGACGTGCTCAAGGCGCTCCTGGCGGAGGCCCTCAGCGCGCTGCGGACCTGCGTCGAGCGCGACGCCGCGGCGGCGTCCGCGCGCCTCGCGTCCTACGTGGCGCTGGAGGCGCTTCGGCTCGCCGGGCTCCTCGGGGTGCCGGCGCCCGCGCTGGACACCGTCCTCGTCCCCGCCCTGCGCTTGTACGCGGGGGGAGGAGGAGGGGGGGAGCGGGCGCGGCCCCGCGGCGAGGACGCCCTGCAGGTGCTTCGGCTGGTGGGGGCGGTGCTGCGGGCGGGGCCGGTGGGGGTGGAGGTGCTGGCGGCGGCCGCGGCGGCCCTCCGCGGGGCCCCC
>MJCC01000008.1:355461-419549 GCA_001766655.1 Phytomonas francai
CAGCGTCTCGCGGGGCTACCGCCAGGTCGCGCAGCAGAGCCTCGCGGCTGTGACGCGGCTGTGCCTGGCGGCCCCGCGCCCGGCCCGCGACGAGGCCGCCAGCCCCGCGCTGCTGCAACGGCTGGCCGTCGCGGAGGCGGCCTGGGAGTGCGCGATGCTCGCGGCGGGGTCGCCGCTGCGGCAGTGCCCAATGGAGAAGTACCTCGGCATCCTCCTGCGCTTCGTCCGGCGGCACTGGACGCACCCCGCGCTCAAGGGCTTGGCGCTTCCAAACACCATGGACGCGATAGGGCGCCTCGAACAGGCGATGTACGCCGCGCTGAATAGAGATGACGCGTTCATGGAATCCCTCAACTTGCTCCCGCCATCCGTCGGTAAGCGTGAGGACGGCGAGACCCTTGTCTCAGATTCCTTTCTGATTCAAGCCAACATGTCGATGTTCGCCGTTGTGCGTAGCTTGCGCTCTCTGCTTATCACGGACACGGCAAGGGATCGCAGTCACCAGAAGGCCCGAATCAAGCGATATTTTGATATTTGCAGTCTTTTTTCCGAAATATTTGTACATAATCGGAACCACATGCTCCCTTCAGTGATATACTTTGCTCTCCAGGAGGCCATTTTTTTACCCCACTACTTTCGAAGAGAGGGTTATTACACAGCCACGATGCAAAAGCTACTGAATTTTTGCATGTTGGCTACCTTGTCGTACGCGGAGGCCTGTGGAAACCGGGGAAGTTGGGCCATGGCTCCGAAGAGCGTAGAAAAAAAAACATTGTTCCCTAAGCAAGAAGCAGGGGAGGTAGTACCGGGTATGGAAGACTCGGAGTCTAGTTTAAACGAGAAGAAACTATTGAATCCCGTCATGGTTGTCCGAATGTTCTTGGAAATAGACTCCGTTGTTAACATCCCCGCTCGGTCTTTCTTGCTTCAACTCTTGAATGAAATCACCGTGGTGATACCGCCTGGTGAGGAGGAAAATGACCCCCCAATGGAGTCATTTGGAGGGGCTAAAATGCCAATGTGCACTACGGTAAGTGTGGGTAGTCTCTGGTGGAAGATAGCACAAGGCCTTCGTAAAATGAGAAGACCGGGTCGATTCATCGATGCAAGTTAAAGAATTCAGATATCCGGTGCGTAAATTTATCAAAGGAGTGCAGGCAGTGAACAGAATTTTGAAGCTCCCCGCATATAAACAAATAACATGGGGAAAAAAGGAATAGCAGTAAGATAGAAAGGGTATGCTGTCGAAAAAAAAGATGCAGAAATCTCTACCAGCAAAAGGCCCGTGTGGCTGCACTCAGCTATGAGCTTGGATGTCTGGTTGGCTCAAACTGGGCTTTCCGTCTCACCCTTCTCTCCATCACGAGTCGCCTCATGGTAATTTTACGATACCAAAAAGGGGCCTCAGTTGAAACCTCGTTGACGAATTCTGTTCTACTGACGAATGAGCTCATCAACAAAATATACGGATGCGTTTTGATTGTACAAGAGCTTTGCGTGCATTGTAGTTGTGAACAACATGTGGTGACGGGGTTGTGTGTGATTGCTACTGAATTTTATGCAGCTTCAGGTTTCCCTTTTAAAAAAGATAAGAGATGCCGCTACTCTCCCCCCTCTTCCCTTCCTATCCCCATCTCACCTATTTGCATGCTGCCTCTCGGCATTCATTATAGGTTCAGATCTTGAGTGTTGAAAAATATTAATTCGAACAAATGCAATTCGAGGACGCTCAATCGATGGGTTACAGTTACCCCTCAGTTGCTGTTGTTGTTGCTTGTGAAAAACTGTCATTGATGGTTTCAAAAAGCCAAAAATCCATCTAGACCCCTCTTTATTACTCAATTTGTGTATATTTCCTTGAAACCCTAACCTTTTCCCGTTCTCCTTCCTGCGCGTTGTTAAACGTGGTGTTTCGAAGGTGAGTGAGAGAAAAACTTAAGATTCGATTTCCTATTTCGTGAAGAAGATAAAAGGGATCGGAATTTTATATCAACGGTATAATACTTAGTGCAATATACAAGTTCTCTTTTCACTAACCGTCAAGCAAAAACAGTGAGGGCGCATGTCGATCTTGGTTCAGAGAGAAAAAGGGCAGGACACTGGTTCTGTTTCTGCTGCAATCAACGGAGGTACAGATCTAAGATCTCGAATTGGAAGCAGATGCGATCATTCAGAACCTTCCAGTATGAAGTCAGAGTCCCTACCGAAGAACCATAAGGTGGACGACCGCAATCAGGAAAATTTGGTGAGTTCACCCACCTACAAGGATCATGTTCTAGCACCCTACAACAACGACCCCAGCCTGCCACTTTATCGAATCGAACATGTTCCGTTGTACCTTCGTGATAACAAATACATTATAACGGGCTACCGGGCCTACTACAACACAAAAATGTGTTTCTTGAGCATCTTCCGACTCCACAACGAAACAATCAATATATGGACCCACCTCACCGGTGCACTCATTTTCATCATTCTGACGGTGTATCTATTCAGGTCCATGCTGATTCCGGATTACCTCTCGAAGGGCTCCCTTTGCACGCCAACATCCCCTTCCGAGCATGAAGAGCAAGCCTATTCATGCGAAAAAAAAAGTATGTTGCCGTTTGTTATTTTCGGCTTCTACTCTTTTGGGTGTCTTATGTGCATGATCTGCAGTACTTGTTATCATACCCTCATCGGGCACGTCAGTGAAAAAATATATAACTGGGCGCATATTTGCGACTACTTTGGCATTACGCTTCTTGTCGTCGGCTCTTTTGTTCCTTTTTGCTACTATGTTTTCTCCCGAAGCCCATTTTGGCGCAATGTATACCTTGGAATGATTTTTTGCTTTGGCATCGTTGGATTGCTGGGTCCCTTTTTCCGGCACTGGACATCTGTGGCTTTTGCAAACAAAAAGATTTTGTTCTACGTGTGCATGGTTAGTTCTGGGATGTTTCCCATTCTTCATATCACATTCCTTCTTCCAAAGGATGTCGGCTCTCCATATTTGCTAGGACTATTTATGATGATGATTCTGTACGGGATTGGGGTCTTCTTTTATATCTTTAAGCTACCAGAGGTTTTCTTTCCTGGTAAATTTGATGTTTACTTCTCCAGTCATCAAATTTGGCATTTGTTTGTGCTTGCAGCTGCCTTGACACACTTTTCCAATTGCATTCGAATGTACGGCGATGTTGGAAAGACAATGTGCGCCATGAACCACATGCAATGGCATTAGAGAGTATCAGAGCTACTAAAAGCTTAAAATTTTAATAGTAGATATTCCTGTAAAGGCAAGATCTTTAGGGAATTACATGCTTAAATCTCTATATTCTTTCTCGACAATAAATAAAAAGTGCAAAAGGCGTTATTTTTATCTGCCATGTTAAATGATTTGATAAGATTATTATAAACAGCACCGCTAATTTGGCTAATATAAATGGGTCTCATGGGAATTGTAGCAGAAGGGAGAAAACACCAGAGGACGTGGCCTGGTCGAAGCTAATACCAATGCTATATTCAATAAATTTTATTCCCCCATTAAATGAAGCAAAGATACGAACGAGTAGTTTCAAAAGAATGCTTTTAAGAAAATATACAGAGTGGATATGTAGAAGGCCTCTGATTCATTTTTCGTACTTTGCTCAACCGTATCCTTTTTTTAAAGCCACACCCTCATACCCACCCTCACTGTTTTAGTGCATCTTATTTTGTTTCTTAGCTATGACGGAAGACTCTTTGGCTTCCGCGAGGTCGTTCCTCCAGGTGAACGCCGCCCTCTCCGCGCTTCAGGAGAGGCTGGAGCGCTACGCGAGTGCGTCGGGGGTGCTGCGGGCGGCCGCGGCAGCCCTGCAGGCCGTCCACGCGCTCCCGTCCCACCTCCCCGGCGAGGCGGGGAAGACCCCCCCTCTCCCATACCCCCCCACCGCGGAGGAGGAAACAGATGAAGATGAGGGAGAAGAAGGGGAAGGCGAAATGGAGGAGGAGGACGAGGGCGAGGAAGAGGCCGAGCTCATCCGGGAGTGGCTCGGGGCGGGGGGGGTCGGGGGGCCTCCCTGCTCGGCCACCGCCGCGTCGTTGGTGGGGCTGTCGAGCACCGCGGCCGGGGCGCGGGTTGTGGTGAACCGCCGCGCCGCGGAGGTCTGCACTCGGCTCGCGCGCAGCCAAGAACGGATCACGGCCCTCCGCCTCGACGTGGAGCGCACGAAGGAGCGCGTGGGCAGGCTATTGGAATGCCTCCCCGCCGCGATCGAGCTGGAGATGGCGTGCGCGTGGTGGCTTCGCGATTTCGTGCAACGGCACTGCCCACAAGATGAAGATTCAAAGCCCACTGCATCGGACGTCCCGGACGGTGTCGTTGGCACTTTAGTATCCGCAAAAGATCAAAATAGTTCTGCAAAAAGCTTTTTGGACCAACTTGAGGAGGCTCACCGAATGATCTGGGCTGCATCCGATGAAACTCCATCTATGGCTACAAGAAGACAACTGTATCGGCAGAGGCTTCAACAGCAGCGCGCTAGAGTTCTCAGTGTGTGTGAGCGTGCGTTAACAAACTTCAGCGGTGCCTCGTAACAAAAGGGTTCAATTTTTGTCTTTAAAGGTTGCACCAAAAAGATTCCGTCAAGTTTTCCCCGTTTATATAGATGGATTCTCTTGGTTATAGTTTCTGCTTATAATTTATCTGGACTTGTCACTTCATACGTTACCATCAGATTCTCTCTACGCGGGCTGGTGCTGCTAGTAAAGTGTGGGGGGGAGAAGGGAGGGGGGGGGGGGAGATGGAATACTTCCTATTCATTAGTGTCTACAATGGCTGTTGTTACTTGCAAAAATACCAATAACAAAGTCAAGCCGATGATAAGTGGTTTGTTTGTTACTGCGCAAACTAAAATTTACAATTATCTTCCGATAAACGCATTGCTTTTTTCATATCTTTAGCCGTCAACGCAAAGGAAAAAGTACACCCACTCCTTTTCATTGCATCGTCTTTAAACTGAACTTTAGGCTAAAATAGTCTGAAAAAGGGAAATTATACAAAGAGCGTATAAGGAACAAATATCCATGAAATGGGTTATAATAAAGGGTATACTGTCCCTAAATTGAGCTCTTTACTTCAGTTTAGTCTCCTCAGAGCCTAATTTTTTTGTATTTTTAATTTTTATCATTATTGAACTGCTTACTTTTTGTATATTCTTGTTAATATGACAATCTCCTTCGTCGTTTTGTTCACATCATTTAGGGACTAATTCCGTTGTCTAGAAAAAATCAGACGAATCACATGAAGTTCTTTTTCCCGTTTCTCTTAAAGATGGGCAAAGAAATAAAGAGAGAAAAAAACTTATTTTACTTGTGCTTTAGCTGTTACAAATTATACCGCCACGCTGTTTCGCTTTAACGATTTAGTCTCGCCCCCTTTCTAGTTTTTTGTGACTTTCTATGTACTTTTATACATCAACAAAGAGTAAAATTATTTCCATCTCGTCGTGCTCACTTGGAGTTTCATGTGGGGGCCAAAGGAATCGAAAGAGATGGAAAATACTTTAAAAAGTAATAAAGCGAAGTAAATGAGAAAAAAGTAACGATTTGAAGGCTCTCCGAAAATGTTGCGTCTTCTAAAAGTGTATTTCAAGGGTGCCTGTATGTTTTGCCAAAAATACATTATTCCCTTTTTTTTTTGTGGTACCACCTACTTTAAACGGGTTTGATTTATTTTTTCCTTTGAGCAACCCCTTCATTTTTTTTTTATCCATATGACCTCCTACTACTTATGCCCCAACTAAAATTCTTCGTGACTTTAAATCTTGGCGGTTGGTGGTAGGAGTGGCCATGCTTTCTTTAATAAACCCTTATCGTTATTAGTTTTATCTTGGTATTATTACTTAAATCAGACTGATGTGGCATTGTTGCGGTAATTCCCTTACTTGGTTTCAAAAGGGCCAAACTTTGGTTCGGCATTAAAAAAGGTGAATAAATTGTTTATTAAATGTATTATGCATAAAAAGAAAACAGATTACACATACGTACACATATAGTTTGTTACTGGAAGAACACCTATGAATAATAAGAGTAATGATGATAATAAAGTATACCATTATGCTAGGCTCAAAAGAAGTTGGGTGAGTTACCTTGATTCACCCGTCATCAATTATACTTACTGCTACTAAAAATTATTATAGGGAAAACCAAATTCACCCATTACACATCCTCCACAGTTTCGGTGTTAATTTTATTAACAATAACAGAAAAAGGTGTTCTGAAGGCATTTTAAGAAGCGCAAATACAACAAGAACGTACCGTATGGAATTGCTTATTTTAGCCACTACCTTTTCATCACCATTTCTTTATTTCCTTGCTTTATCACAGTAACACGTAAAAATCAGCGAATTTGGTTCCTTGGGTATCGAACTAAATACAGAATATTTTTAGCTTGGACCAAATATACAAAAATTGTTAGGAAAAATGAGTTCTTCAAGTAAAACTAACGAGTATTTGTTAAGTCAGGCTGTGGGTGGTGGAGAAAGCGGGTCCAGCACTCCTAAACTTAGGTTCGATACATCTTATCAAAAGTCATCCCATGAATTTATGGCTTCGGGAAATAATAGTCTTATACACATGCAAAACGATGAAATAGCAGGATGCAATTCTTCAGTTGAATCGGTGCCGCAAGTTTCTTTGGGGTTTGAATACTCGTCTACGGATTCGACCCATGAAGCTTTTAGGCGTAACAAAGACACTACTCAGAACGTCGGGGCCAACACGAGTTCCCTAGAGATCTCTAACACAAAAGACTCTACGAACCCCACTTCTGTCTATGTCAGTCCGGTGGATCGAGACCCTCACACACTCAAAGCCAACGACTCCTCTCAGAACTCCTACGCCTCAATGAGCCATGTTCTGGTACAATTTGGCCGCACCTATGCGGTATGCTACGTTCCCCTCAAACACCGTGGAAGCTTTGGATTGAATGAGTTAGTCCTCTGCGAAGCTGCCCATGGTGAGGCGACTGGCACGTCCGTGGCTGATCTCACCCCCTACATGGACGAAGTCCGCACTCAACAGGCGCAGGTGTTGAAAGATTTAGAGGGAGATCCCCTATGCCCCGAGGAAAACGCGGAGGGCGTCGTTCATGGGCCATTATACAAAGAAACAGTCACCTGCGGGCTCCCCTATGATGACTACATCGTGCGTCTGCCTCGGATTCTGCGTCGTGGGGTGAACAAAGACAAAAAACGCGTCCACTTCTCGCACCGTCGTAACGGTGAAGCCCTGCGAATCGTTCAGCAACTAATGCGTGAGCGCCAATGGGAATCAGCGCTTGATGTAGCCGAGGTCGCCTACCAGGGGGATTTTCTCAGCACCACACTGCACCTACATGGTCACCCAGACTCATGCGCATGGAAACCCCTCGAGTATCAACGCGCTGCTGGAAGTTTAACATCGGTTCTTCGGACAAATATCGTAGAGTTTCGCCACTCCTTCGCATGTCCGGAGCTGTTTCACCTTACGCGGAGTATCATAGGCCACTCACTTGATGACGTGATCACTAAATTCCTTCGCTCTGATGGGATGAAAAAGGACCACGCACCCCACTGGCGTTTTTTGCATGACAAGTTGCCTCCGCCGCCGCCGCCACTGCAAAGACCGCACTCTCTGCCAGCTGTGCTCCAAACGAGTCATATGAATATGCTCGGCGTCCCGCCTTTCAACACCCCTGGGCTGTCTGCGTCTCAGATGAGCTACTCATCGGGCGTCTCGTCTGTCGGGATGCAGGCCATGTCGAATACTCCTTCCTACCCACCACCGAGGTACTCTACGGACACCGATGCATCCCGACTACAGAACTCCTCCAAATCAAGCCTCACCTTTCCAGGTTCGATTGCTATTTCAACCCCTGGCGAGGGGACGGAGCTGCGCGCTGTGGTACCCATTCAGCCTCCGGCCCCAGCACTTCCGACGACATCCAACGCAGGCTATCTCGTCCCCTTACCGGCGGCCGCGCACGTGGAGATACCCAAGGTACAGCCCCTGTACTATATGGTAGCGCCACAAAGCGTCCCGTATTATACGAGCTTTGTTATGCCGCAAATGCCGACGCCGATGGCAAACGCCAGCATGATGGCCACCCCCCCCTCTGCGATGTATATAGCGTCGCCCCAAATAGTAGGGTATGCGCCACCGTTGGACAGCCACGGGCTCGTATCATCCCCCACGCCGAACCCGGCCTATGCGCAACAGGCCTGGAATCCCATCATCCCAGGTGATCAACGCGGGACGACATTAATTCCTTTTGCAAATCAAATAGACGGAAGCGTAACTAATTCAGAGCAAATGAAACGAAATGCCTGGGGCACCCAAAAATAAATGCCAATAATAAAGAATGCATATGATTTTTTGCGTTGCCCTCTGGCAATTGACCTTGATCAGTCACCTTTTCGCATTGTAGCCTTTAAAAAAGTAAAACGGAAAAAGGCCTCCAGTAAGAACCCATTTTTAACAAATCAGAAAACCGACTCCAAAAACAAGGTACTGTATTTGTATAGCAACAAAAAAAAATTGTCAGCATCCTATGGACGTAACAATAAATATACTAAGCCCCTCTTGTACCTGCAAATCGATGTGAGACAACTTGCCCATCGTGACAAAAATGCGAATACAGTAATGAATGGATTGTCTCATATCGACAGGAACAGGGGAAAGGGGGGGAAGGAGGGGTACATAATTTTGTATAAATTTCTATATTCATGAAATGTAAAAATATTGATGAGAAAGCCTGTAGGCTCATTTTCGTTGGTTAGGGCTTCATGCACTTGGCGTTTCAGTGCATCAAAAAATAATTGCGATTTGTATAAATACGGGAAAGTGGAAAACATGTTTTATTCATTTATTAACTATCACCCCCTACAGATATGAGCAAAAAGATTGGGTCTCACATTGAACGAACGATATAATGAAATGTTGTCTATTTAAATCCGTAAGCAACAAAGGAAACACATCGTGAATCCATTGTTAAAAAGGTAAACAACCTTTTGTGTGTGCGTTCTAGTTTATGGTATTAAAATATATTCTGCTTTTTAACAATGCGTACTCATTCCCAGAGAAGATGCAAGCATTGATGAAAGGATGTAGTGCCGCCATTCAATGACCTTATGCATAGATGCTCAATCATTTAAAGAAGGGAGTCAAGCGTCAATAATCTTTCTTC
Organism: Phytomonas francai; assembly: GCA_001766655.1. Lineage (NCBI taxonomy): Eukaryota > Euglenozoa > Kinetoplastea > Trypanosomatida > Trypanosomatidae > Phytomonas > Phytomonas francai. Next base: position 364,649 of record MJCC01000008.1, read on the forward strand.
AAACATGTCATGGTGTCGGTTAAACCCTATAATGATGTATATGTATATATATATATATATATATATATATATATATATACGTATAACAGCAACGACTGTTTGTATACCCAAAATATTTGAAGCGTGATGTTTAATATTTTTTTATAGTTTCTAGAGTTTACACGTGTATTTGGTGGGAGGGTGCATGCCGTGTGCATGTGTGCGAAGAATATTTTCCTCAAAATATTGGGTTCACCTGTCTAACCTGGCCTTTGGTGTGAGACGCTTGCTAATTATATATTTCTTTGCCTTTTTTAGCTTCAAATAATTGTTAGTAATGTTTTGGGGTGCTTTAATATATATTTAACAATTGGAAAAATACTTATTTCTAGGTTTGCTGGTATTTGATATCTATTTACATCTTACCAGCAATAAAGATTTATTAAATGACTAAACTGTCGATTTCTAGACAAACGCGTTATAGCTGTGCATCACGCGTTATTTAGTATGTATATATATATATATATATATATATATATATATATATATATATATATATATACTTACATAGTGACTTTAAAGAATAGTAAGGGGTTCCGTTTTCCATTTTACTAATTTTTTAGTATTACATGTTTTACTCTACCTGTTTCAATATAAGTAAGTAAGATTTTTGGGGGGTTTAAAAGGGTTTTTGGTATACAAATGAACACATTTTATTACAGCCGAATTATATATATATATATATATATATATATGTTGGCTTTTTCTGCCATTTTTTAAAAATTAATATAGTTTGTTTAGAATAAGTCGAAATAAACTAGTTCTCCAATCTTGTTTTTTTTTTTTTGTCTAAAGCTCGCTGAAGACTGTGGTTTGTGTGAGGGTACACAACAATAAGTGCAATCAAAAGAACTACTATCGTGGTTAATACATTCTTTGTAACTTCTCATTATGGGGATTTTAATTCTTTGGCCTTAAAGTATATATGACTATGTATATAAGATGTTCTGTTGCAACCTGATACAATTCGACGATCTAAGAAAAAAAATGCAAACAATGCTCAGCATACTCGTCTTCATTGAACACAAAAATGTCTGCATCTACTGTTGTGGCCAGCAATGAAAATCATTAGAAACCCGCGTGCATATGAGAGGCATAGAATAATAAATCTTGTATAATCAAAATTGTAGTCTTTTTTGTCTGTGATCTTCCTGCGCGCAGTTCACATGAGAAGGAAGCTCTCCCTCTAGTTGTGTGCTCATGTCTTTAAGAGGAGCAATAAAATTACTTCATTTTTCACCATTTTATTTTTATTTTTTATTTACATCGATAGCTATTCAGAATGAGAGTCAACTAGCTGATAATTAAAAAAAAATCAAAAGAAATTGAAAATTGTTTTGTATAAGCATTAAGAAAAACTGGGCCTGTCTTCCCTCATAACTACCCCCCTCCTTTCATACATGCACTATGCATTACATTCAATAAAACATGGAGCTTTAATCTTCTGGTGGAATTCCTCATTTTTTTTCCAGCTTTTATGACTACACTGACAATTTATGTTGAATAATAATAATAATAATCGTCGTATTTTTGAAATAAACCTCAGCTCCTTTTACTGATCATACACAAAACGCATAATAAAATCTTTTCTCTCAATTGATCCACTATTTCTAGAAACGCTAGACTTATGAGCATTTAATATTCATTCTTTTAAGAAGAGGCCAAAATGCAAGCGGTAAAATACATCGCAGCTCTTCAATACGCTACTCAACAACTGCAGAAGACTGTACAGAGGACAAGGTCCATCCAAAGTGTCAGTGGTCCGCAGCAAAAACCGAGTTCTGATCTGAAGGAGTCTGTCCTTGTGTTGTCGAGATCACGTAGGCTCTCTCGGAATGGACAACACTTGTTATCACACAATAAAACTTCTACCCACTTGGAATTCTTCAGAGAAAAGCTTCTATTTAGGCGCATTCCAATAACTCTATCGCTTTTGGAGCGTAACATGTTAGTACTTCAAAAAGTTCGAAAACGCCTGCAAATAAAAGGAGGGGGGGGAAGTAACGAGGCACACGCTCTGAGAACTTTCAAAGACACGAAGAGAGAAGAATTGGTTCCCAATATATCACCAGAACTTGCTTCGAAAGCCCCCTTTGCTGAACACATGACCATGACTACAAATGTGCTTAGTAATATACTGGAAGATGGCAGCAACCAGACACACTTCCCTGTTTGCTTGGTAAACAACCCAACAGTACAACACTCGCATGGGGATTCAGCGTCGAACTCGACTGATAAGACATCCAGCCTCATGCCTCCGACGGCGGGTGCCGCGCAGTCGTACGAGGGGCAGCAAATCGATCTAGTTTCATCACACTCCGCGTTAGCTGCGGTGCCTCAAGCAAAAAGCGCGTCAAGAATCCTTCGGCTTCTTCACGCAGTGGAGTCGGAAAGGCGTCATCTTCTTGACGAAAAACGCAGTAGACTTACCAAGCGCATTCATCGCCTGGAGGCTGACTTAGCGCATGGAAGAAAAGAAGATAAACCTATTACAGATAAGTCAAAAAGCTTTCGGGAAAAGGACGGCAACGAGGCGCATCCTGAAACCACTGTCGAATCCTTCCGTCGTGATCTCCATGACGCTTATGTTGAACTTGAGCTGCTAAACCGATCCTTGTTAGCGCGCTCGTTTATGTCAGCGAGACTGTGGAAATTATTGCTGGATGAAGATATATGGAAAGGCGCCATAGCCCACCAACAAAGACTAACCAATGGTGAAAAGCTCCCGCGAGGGGGGAACCATGGCACTTTGCATTCCGCGACCGTCTCTTGTGTGTTCCCGTTACTTTCCATGTCTATTCTGTTCTCCAGGATCGTCTTGGGCACCTTCCGAGACTATCTTGAGGGCACAGAGGTAAATAAATTTGCTCCTCGCTTCACTGTTTCATTACCTTCAGTGGCATGGTTGCGCAAGAAGCAGCAGTCCGTGCAGGAAGGGACAACGAAAGGTGTATCAGAGGCTGTGCAACCACCACCTGACTCAGGCAGACCAATCAGGGATGCCTCCGAAAACATGAAAGAAGAAAAGGCAGCACTGTTTGAAGAGGGAATGAAGAAAGAAGAAGAAGAAGAAGAAGAAGATCTACTCCTGAGTATGATAAGGCAGTCAAGTGACTTAGTTGAAACAAGGAATGTCTCCAATGAGAACGGAAGCGTCGTAGAGGCGTCAAGCTCTTCGCACGTGAACAAGCCCACCCAGAACACATCTAAACGCTGGCATTCTTCGACCGTACTCCGCTGGATGCCACCGCGCTCGGCTAAAGTGCTACCTTTGGCTGTCAAAACTCTCGCAATGTTCTCCTATACTCTTCCGCATCTACCCACTCGCTCAATTGCTCGCGCTGGTAGCGCTCACGAGGTTCTGAGTTTGCTTTCTATGCTTCAGCATACTGCGACAGCCACGCTACTTATGGATCGTAGAAACGAGTCCGTCGAGTCTCGAACCCTACACACTACACTAAAGAAGTTGGAGAACGTGATGCTAACCATAAGTCGTGATCTCCGCGATGAAATCGTGCAAATGCTTCAGGAAGGGGGGGATACAATGCCTACACAACCGCCCGAACAAGCGGCACGCATGATTATAGAGATGGCTGCGCTTCACCTCCTCCCATTGCGCGATCCATCCACCCTCAAGCTGCTAAACCCGCTCATCTGCTCCGTATTTCCAGAGCTTCGGACCCACACTCTGCATACACTTATGGAGAAGTCCAGGCAGAATGGTCTGCTCGCCTTCGCGACACGGAGGCATCGGCTGAAGCTGAACGCGCTACACGGGCATGCCCAAGCGGAGTCCTTTGTGTTGGGCACCATCATTCAGCAGGCGCGGCTGCGGCACCGCCAGATGGCCGCGGCACTCCGCGAGGCCCACCTCGCCGAGGTCCATCAGCGCTCCGTCGCGGAGCTCGCGCGCGCCTTGTCCGCGCACGACCTGATCGCCCTGTTGCAAATTCTGGAAGGCGCGCTGTCGGGCGCGCGCGGCCCCGCCCGTCTCGCGGACCCGTCGCTCGACACGAAACGCGTCGTCACGGCGGCCCTGCTTGTCGCGGAGTCGCTTCTCGTCTCGAGCGCGCGTGGCGGGGAGGATGGGGCGCCGGACCTGCCGCTCGAGGACTGGGCGCGGCTCTGGGTCACCCTCCTCGCGCTCCGGCCGGTGGTGGAGCGGTGGCGGGAGGCCGCGCGGCAGGGCCCGCACCCGGCGCACGGCCGGAGCGAGGCCCTCATCGTCGATGCCATCACCGAGGTGGCCGCCCACGGCGTGACCGCAATCCTCGCCGAGCGACTGGACGGGCTTCCCGCGCGGGGGCCGCGGCGCCAGGACGCACACCAGGCCGCGGGTCTGGCGGCGGATGGCAAGGCCGCCCCCTCTGCGCAGGGCCTCTCGATCATTGGGGTTGGGATACGGAAGTGGGGAGAAAATCATGAGAACGGGAGAAAGTATGCGGCGGTTGAACGACTCTCCAGGCAGGTCGAGGTTCTGGCGAAGCTTTTGCGCGAGGTGGTGCTTTACGACACCTCTCTCCGCCATGAGCTGCGTGGTTGGGTGGTGGAAAAGCGAGAGGCCTTCCATCGTGAAATGATGGAGTGCTTTCGCACAGCCCAGCTGCTGGACGACGCGTCTGAGAGAGGCTTGCGGCTGATTTGCTTCAAGCTCTGAGGGCGAAGCTTTTGTCACTTTTTCTGCTCAAGCGATATGATGCCATGGGGCTTTTAATGAATCAACCCCACGAATACATTCCAAACTCTTTACCCTGAAGATTAATATTACAGCGAGACGCATCGCCCCATGGATGTGTTTTATTGTGAAAATGAGATATGGATCATGAAAGTTTAACTGTGTCTAAATTTTTATTTAACTTTCCAACATGTCCCACGGCTTCGCCTTTTCCTTGATCTGCGTCGTCGCATTTTTTACGTTGGAAAGGGACGAAGTTTTTCGCCGTATGAAAATAGCATCAAAGTGAGGGGAAAGGAAAAGCAAGTCCAGGACTATTATTATTGCCTGTTATTGCTGATTTTGAATCGAATCACTTCATCCTGTGTGTTGATTGCTTCATTTTTAGGCTCCTATTTTGGACTGAATAAAAATCATGCGTCGGATCAGTATTCATTTTGCGTGCATAGTACTGACACTTTTCCTGGTGATAGCCGCCGATGCGTGGTCTGGTAACAACACATATACCCTGGTGGTTTTAACTTCCATTGATGAGGACGAGTCTCTCCGTGATGTCCTGTATAACGCCCCTGCCGGAACTGCAGTCCGGATACCTGTGAACGGCTATGATGTTATCCAGGACGCCACTCGGTCAAATACGCACCTAGAGACCTTCTTTCCGCTTGGCGAAACCACCTCCTCAGCTACCTTGTTTTCGCGTCGTGCCCCTTATCCGTACACTGCCCTCCTTTCGTCTGAGTGGGTGGTGTTGGAAAGGCCTGCTCCACACGCATGTGCAAGTGACCCTAGCCATTCTGCTGTGGATAGCAACATCAGGGGCTCAACCTTGTTGCACTGTCGACTGCCGCTGCCTCGAGATGCCAATTCGATATCACTCGCGGTGTCCTCCTACCTCAAGCTGAAGACCCCTGATATGCAACACGATATTCTTAGCTGGTGGACAAGATTAGCGCATAAAAGGCCATCGCAGTGTCTCTACGGGGATGGAGAGTCAGCGGTGACGGGGACACCCCAGTACTACGAAATCTGCCCCCTTGAGGGGATGTATCGTGTAAAGAAAGGTGCCCTGCTAAGGGCCTATGGCTCGACAGTGTCTCCACACTATCCTGCCTCTGGGTCAGAAATCCATAACGCCTCAAAAATTCACAACGCGAGAGGGGGAGGTGACAAACCACTGGATGTCTTGAACTTGCTTAGCCAAATGCACACTTCTGCGCTTCGGCGCCAGATTCAGCGCAAAGATCCGCGCGTCGCCATGGCCTTTGAAGAAATCGGCCGGTACCACGCTGTGCTGAGCTCCCCGCACTGGAACAAAGTCCAAAAGGCGTGGGAAATGGTGTACCCTTCAACGCAACCATGTGGCTTGCATGTTGCCGACTATATTCAGGATCATGGTAGCGGAGCTAAGGCTCCTCAGACCGGCAGGACCTTCCGGCGCACAGATCATGGATCTTCATCGTCAATCCGCTACCCAAACGCCACTATTAGAGCAGACGATCCCTACTGGAAAACGGTTATTCGGCTACGCTGCCCGGCAGGTTATCGAACCAGACATCACGACTCCCCTATGTACAGGCATTACGACGATGATATCAGGTTTTGGTCCATCAATGAAGTTCGGCAAATGTGCCGCTACGAGGTGGAACTGGAGACAACAATAGTGTGTGCCTGGGAGCTGGAGCTAGACAATCTGGTAGTAAACCCCATTCCGTGTGTGAAATTGAACTAGTCAAGAGTGTGAAAGAATAGAGGTGGGAAACGTAAAAATCGAATGAGGGAGCGTGTCCGAGGGAGAAAGAGGGGAGGGGGTGGAATTTGTAAATGCAGATGATACCGTGTCGAAAGCGATTAAACCAGGTAAATAAATCAGTATATGGTTTTAGGTAGAACTGTTAATAGATACTCTTCGAATACAATGGTGCTTTCCCATACGCTGATTCATCTACTCTCTCACCTTGCGCATAGTTATTGTTATTTATGGTCTAAGCGAGAACAACACACAAAGTCTAGCAGAATAACAGGCGTATTTCTTGTTGTTGTTGTTTTTTTGCAGTTTTAGAGCTCGTGTCAGGCTCGTTTTCTGTTTTTTTTGTGTCTTCTTGCGTTACACTATGGATAAAAACGAGGTAAAAAGTAGGCATACTCAACTTCTTCGGCGGGCAAAGAATAGAGTTGACAATTTATTGAACATGGATGTATTAGACAGTGACACCCGACAACTTCTTTTACAAAACATCTTGTCCCCTTTGCCAGTGGCGCCGCCGCGTTTAAATCTTCCCAATATTGATATGATAAAAAAACATTCCACGAAAAACCCTTCTAGCGCAACGAAGACCCCTCTGACTCCCCTAAAAGCTCAAGAAGGCGAACAGGTCAGGACGAGTGATCCACGGGAGGTACACACCTCTTACGTAAGGGCGTCTGTGAAGTCTGGGTCCGGCGACCTCGTCTCAGCAATGGCAACGAGGCTAAAAGAGTTGGAGAAGCGACACAAAATCTACCAAAGCGAACTAAAAGAAATGCATAAAAAATATCATGATCTTGAGGTTTCCTTTCAGAATGAATCGAAAAAACGCGTGGAGGTTGAAGCGCTTCTTGTAGAGCTCCACGACGAAAAGAGCCGCCTTGAAGAGCTTATCCAGGGGCACTATTCGCGAAATCATCAAAACACACGTGGCAACTCCCCGAGAGGCGGCGATCCTTCGAGAAATGGGAAAAAGACCACCTGCAACAATGGCCCATCCTCCCTGCAGGCGGCGGCGTCGACGTCTTCGTGTGATCTTTACGATGGGGATTTCCCCGGTACGTCGGGTGCGAGCCCGCGCGGGGCCCCTCCCAGCCCCGACCACATCCGCATCACGGCCGAGCGCGGCCCCGTCGACCCCCGCGACGCCTCCTCGCCGCGAGCGATGCTCTTTAATCCCTCGCCGTGCGCTGGCGGCGGGGACGACAGCGCACGGGGGGGGCGGCGGCCGTCCTCGAAGCTGCCGCTGGACGTCGACGTGATGATTCGAAACGCCCGCGTGCTGTCCGATCACGTTGGCTGGAAAGGCGTGGTCGTCGCGGAGGGCCAGGGCCGCATCGTCAACCGCGAGGTAGTTCGCGTGGTGATTTATAAAAACGGGATCAGTGTTAACGACGGGGCCTTTCGCCCGTATGCATGGGCCCTATGCAAAGCCTTTGTGCAGGATCTTATGGAGGGCTACTATCCGTATGAGTTCAAAGATAAGTATCCCGGCGGCTTTCCTATTGAGGTCATTGATAAAAGCTCCGAGGACTGGCATCCTCCCGCTGACAAATCGAACCCAGCCTCGGTGGGTGCCGCGACGAACGCCGCCATGAACCTCCGCGCGAACAACGTCCACTCACTGCAGGAACTGCGGAGCCCGCTTTCGAAGGAAAGTTTTCTTAATCAGCTTCCCAGGACCAGATTGACTACGAACGGCCGTCTTGTGGGGATCCGGGACGCTATTGCCTCTCTTTTTCAAGAAAACCCTCTGGGTGTCTTACGTTCTAACGGAGAGAACCGTAATAGTGAAACAATTCGGTACACCACGGCCGCGGAGAGCGCGTATCGTGCCAGCCTTTCGAAATTAGAGGGCCAGCAATCCCAGGAAAGCGAGTCTGAACCACTGAAAAACGATGTGGCTGCAATAGGAAACCTCATCTCGTTTTTGATTAGACTTCCTGATGGAAGAAAGGTGGTCGTGCGCATGTCTCCTGACAATACCATAGAGCAGCTTCATAGGGAATTGTTAGAAGCTGTCCCAGAGATCAAGGAAATCTACGCAAACTATGAGTTCTGTCAAGCATTCCCGTTCCGCCTGTACGGTGAGCGGGCAGAAACACTGAAAAGATTGGGGTTGTCAAGAAACTGCACGTTGTTGTTACGTGCATCAAAATGATCAAAATGCGAGACGCCTTTATTCTATTTACCTGTTTGTCTGTTGGCGTAATCATTTTCGCCTTTAGAGGGTTACTAACATTATGTCAGGCTACAATATCTGTCACAGAATATATGCATACGATTGCTTATCATAATCTTTATATACTTTCCCTCTGTATAGGGGGTGGCCCTAAAGATTAGATCCTTTTTTTTTTGCATAGTTTTCTACATTATAAAAAGTACACGTTTTGTAAATGTATAGTGTCTATTATAATTTTTTCCCACTTATAGCAAACCTCTATATTAAAAAAAGACAGAGCTTATGAATAGTCAATCTTAAAATGCATTGTGGATCACAAATTCATTCCACTAACTATTGAAGATATGATTCCCTTCTTCTTTTTAAAATTAATTAGCCATAATTTATGGTGTCGACAATCACTTTTTTGGATAGGTGTCATATGAATAGTTTAGTTTGTTTGCCCTTGTACGTGGTGTAGGCTGTGCATAGGGTGAAGATTTCTCTCGTATCCTTTCATCACTCCCTCGCAAACCGAAGATTGGCTGCAGCGCACATCTGAAAAAGTCAGACCGCTGCAGTGTCGTTGACGCTCAATAAGATTAGGGTGAAGCGACTCGCTGCCCCCCGTTCCAATGGTAATCTCATCCTAAACTACTTTGCCAACCATGGACCACGCCATTCCGGGTGTAGATTGCGGTTGAGGAGTGCGTATAATATATAGATAGCTATAGATATATGGCTCTCAGGTTGTGATGAAAGCGCTTCTGAAGAGCTTTGGTTGCACGCAGAGCACCACCCCTCTCATGAGCTGCTATTTGAGTTCAACCGCACGATGCGGTCTCTTCTCTGCGGCTGCCAGGGGTGCTGAAAGGATAGCCTCTTTTTTTTTTTTTTTGAAATGCTCTGTGATGGGTTTTGGACCATACAATCCTGACCTGGGGTGGGCTACCGCATCTGTTCGTTAGTACCCAATACTTCTGTCGTGAAGTAGATGCCCGCAAACTCGTTGAGCGCGGTGGTGATGATGGCTGTGGTCGAATCAGAATCCTCCTTTCGCAATCCCAAAGATAAGAAGCGCATGGTCTACCCGTGGCGTCGCTTAGGGGGGAGGTTGTAGCACGTGAATCTTCTTGGAAGATGGAAACCTGTGATCGGCCTTGGGGAAAATGCATACTGCTCGGCACATAGCTTTGGGATTCAGGTAGTACTCGTAACTGTACCAAGTCCTATTGAGAATACGTCCCTAAGTTGGTGTTTTTTTTTCTTTGAGGAACAGGTGTCTCATTCAAAAAAGAAGATATTTGGCGTACTTCACATTGATGCCAATTCGTATCATCCGAGTCGCTTTACGTTGAAAATACGCGTTTTCTAGCGACGCAAAACAGAAAGAAGAGAGTGCATACGGAAAGGGTTGTGCAAGCCAATGTTTACTACCACTAGAATAGGTTCAGATGGGTTGTTGAGGAATTGGCATGCGAGCGGAGTATTCGTGAAGGGACGGTTATCTAGTTGCAAGCACTGGATAGATGTGGGCAGCTTTCTTTACATCTTCATAGGGTAGCATCTAAAAGAGAACGAAAGTAGTATCTTGAGCGAGTACCCAAAGCATCGTGACTTTTCTGAAATTCCTTTTGATGGGTTGAGTTCGTAATGTTTGAACGAATTCGCATTGTTTTATAGTTTTCATTTTTTTAGCTTATATTTCGTCAATAATTATGTAGTTATATGTGCGGCGTTTTTAGGCACGCATCTGTGACATTCCATTGGATTATTGTTATTTAGGTTCCTCTTTTCATTTTCCTATATACCCAAATGTAGAAGGATTGGTCGGACCCCGTGTATAGTCAATGTCGAAGGAAAAGACCTCCCGTTGGAGCGAAGCACGCTATGTCAACATGGAGATTCCGAGCTATATTCCATCCGAAGCTCTAATTCACGAAAACGGCCAATTTGTTCGAGCCTTTTTGCTGCGAGCAGTAGCCAATGATATGCAGCGCATGCTACAGACAAATACATGTGATCAGTACTTTCGCAACATTCCCGTCGTTCCTGAGTACGATGAGAATGGAAATCGTACCAACACCCCGCAAAATATGTTAGCGGAAAAAAGACTCAAAATCATTGACGAGATTGGGCGTCTCAACCGTACTTATGTTGAACTAGACAACGCGGCGAAAGCGAAAGAAATCTCGCGCAAAATTTACTTTACCGATGCACAAATGGAAACAGGAGAATGGGGATCCATCCTGGGCGCCCGTGGCAGCGTTCATCAGCAATTGGAGAAGGAGACCAAATGCAAGATTGTTTTGGCGGGGCGGGGCATCACAAATCCTTTAAAGGATACAAGCCCGAACGCGGCCTCCTTGTCGTTGGAGGATCCGCATGTCCGTATCACCGCCTCGAGCGAAGTGGATCTGCAGAGTGCGTCCGAGCGGATCGAGTGGATCCTATCCGATGACCCCGAGGCTGTCGAATTCCGAGAAAAGAACCGACGCCGCATGGCTCAGATAGAAGGCCGCTACGACCCTCGTACCTGGGTATCATCGAGCGCGCTACGCGCCGCGGAGGGTAAGAACGTCGGCAAAACCGAGAACGAGGCCGTCCCGGTGATAGACGCGGAACTGGATAAATTTCTGGAAGATCTGGAATAGTTTCTAAATAAAGTGGACGACGCCACGCCGTGAGGCATGGCCCTGTGGCGGCGGCGCCATCCCTGCCTCGATTTCATGAGCGCATCCCATCGCACAAGACATCATATAACCCCTCTTTCAGACAGTATCGAAGCTGTAGTCTATTCGAGAAGCTGAAGAACGAGGTACGTCAGCGGCCTAGGCCAGGACAAGAAGCCTGGCGCGTTAGAAAAAAGCTACCTCAGATCCTATGTGGAGGAAGCTGAAGAGGCCTCTGAGGTAAGTTCGAAATTTGAACTACATTAGCTTAATTGGCTTGATTCTGTAAAGAGACCGATAGGTAGCATCGATTTTCCTCCTGCCCTCTCCAAAAAAAATCCCATCATGCGTTTGCGACTATTTTATGTCACTGTGAGCGCCTTTGTTTCCGTTAATATGTGCACATCTCATGACGCCAGCGAGGGTTAGAAATGAGAGGCGAGTATAGTGATAAGGAACATTAACAAAAATTTGTCGTTTATTATCTGAATTCAATAGAGGAGGTTAGCAAGGAGGGCATAATAAACTTCCTCAATTTCGGTGATTAATTATGGATGAGAAAAAACTATGGTTCTGTATTCTATCCTAGGGATAGAGTTTAAAAAAAAAAAGGGGGGGGGGGGGGGGGGGAGGAGCCCTTTTCGATCCCCGTGTGCACGTGCTTCTCGTTTTTTTTGGTTGATTGATGTTAATCTTAATTGTTTTCCAACAACACTATAAAGGGTATTTAGAGAATCCTACATCTAAAGAATCATAGAATAATAAAGAACATAAAATTAGTTACGGTCCTTAGTTAGTTTTTGTCGTTTGTCTTCTATTGATGGATCCTTCTAAACGAAATGGCTCTCTGCGTGTGGTACATGGAAATTCCAACCCCCAACTTGCCGAAGAAATCTGCTTATGGCTTCGAGTCCCCGTAACGGCCAGTCATGTGGGCACCTTCGCCAACGGCGAGACCAGCCTGAAGGTGCTCGAGTCCATCCGCGGCGACGACGTCTATGTGGTGCAGCCCACCTGCTCCAACGGCCCTTGTAATGTTAACCAGGCCGTAATGGAGCTTTTGCTAATGATTCACACCCTCAGGCTTTCCTCGGCCCGCCGCGTGATCGCGGTGATTCCGCACTACGGCTACGCCCGGCAGGACCGCAAGCACACCGGGCGCGTCCCCATTAGCGCCTCCGCGGTGGCGAAGATGATCACGGATCTGGGCGCCAACGGCGTCGTGACCATGGACCTCCACTGCGCTCAAATCCAGGGCTTCTTTCACGGCTGCCCGGTCGCGGACCTGAACGCGACGACGGAGTTCTCGGACTACATCAAGCAAAAGGGGCTGGATACCGACAAATTGGTCGTGATCGCGCCCGACGCCGGCGCGGTGACCCGCGCTCGGCGGATGGGGGATCGCATCGGGGCGAGCCGAATCGCAACGATTCTCAAGCGCCGCGTGGTCGCGAATCAGGTCGAATCGATGCAGCTTGTGGGCGAGGTCGATGGCTGTGTGTGCATTATCGTTGACGACATGATTGATACCGCCGGGACACTGTGTAAGGCCGCGGAGTTGCTGAAGGAATACGGTGCGATGCAAGTCCTGGCCTACGCCACGCACGGAATCTTCACGGACCCGGCCTGCGAACGAATCACCAAATGCGATGCCTTGACGGAGGTGGTGGTCACAAATACAATTCCCCAGCATCAATCAACCGCAAAGTGCGCGAAAATTAAGGTCATTTCGGTAGCTCGACTGCTAGCAAACGCTATTCTACGGCTACATTCCGAGGCCAGTCTAGAGAAGGTTGAGATGATCACTTTGCAACCGTCAAATCCGGACCTCCAGCCGCTAGAATCGTTAGTGGAGGACGATCAATGGCCTCAAACCCAAGAAGCAGACCTTGATGCTTTTTCCTAAGTGATTTGCGGATGGGTTTCCGGCTTTAAACAGAAAGGGGGTGGGTAGGTATGGAAAGGGAATGAAAATACTGATCTAATTTGAGTGGAATAATTTTCCTAATAATAGTAGTAAACGTTGTCGCGAAGACGGGGGCAATAGGTATAAGAGTAATTTTGTGCTTCGTCTGCTCGTGTTTCGATATTGCAGTCTCTGCTAGTTGAACTGAGACTGTTGTTATGAGCAGTGGTAGTATATATTCTGTGGTGGTGGCTTTTTACGCGCAAAGCTGTCGGAACGTCAGCCAATGCAATGCCACTCCCTAATAGGGTGTGATGTTGGAGATTGAAGGATAAAAATATTATGTGTAAGTACCTCTTTCCACTACAAGCATATGAACCTTCTCTGATTACGTTGGACTCATTGAGGACACTCTTGTCACGACAGGTGGGGATAAGTATTGCTACTCCTTTTTGGCATCCATCAAGTGCTTGGTGTTGAAATAAGACAACAATAACTTAAAGTACGTATCGATTAAAAAAACGGATGGTACAAATTACCACAAACAGTGAATAAAATATTGGCTTTTTGAACTCTAGTAAAACTTACTAACCGATTCCCCCCCCCCAAAAAAATAAAAAAATAAGAGCGAATTACCACGTGTATCATCGTAATAGCTGCTGCTCTTGTTTATCCCCCATTATTCAAAATGCATATATGGTACCCCCCATATTTACAAAATAAATTTACAGACCAAGCAATAAATAGATCTATTTACACCCACAGCTATAACTTGGTATACCATACATGTTTCGAAAGACTACATTCTCACTAAGACCAAATGTGGTTATTGTCGGTACAGGGTGGGCGGGTTGTTACGTGGCCCATCGGCTGAACCCTTCAATATGCAATATTCAGGTCCTTTCGACTCGCAACCACATGGTGTTCACCCCACTCTTGGCGCACACGACAACCGGGACACTGGAATTTCGCTCGGTCTGTGAACCAATTACTAACATCCAGCCAGCCTTAGTGAACCTGCCACACCGTTTTTACCGTTGCATGGTGCACGACGTGGATTTTGACAAAAATATTGTCAAGTGCGTTAGTTTTGGTGTGCCCGGCACCACCGAGAAGCTTCCTGTACACACGTTTAATGTACAATACGATTATTTGATCCTGACCCATGGCTCACGCCCGAACACCTTCAACATCCCAGGTGTGACAGACAAGGCCTTTTTCCTTCGCGAGGTCAACGAGGCGCGCGGCATTCGCAAGCGCCTTGTACAGAACATCATGGCCGCGGACCTCCCGACGGTCCCGATCGAGGAGACGAAGCGCCTCCTGCACACCGTCGTGGTCGGTGGTGGGCCGACCGGGATCGAGTTCGCGACGAGCCTGGCCGAGTTTTTCCGCAAGGACGTCGCGAGGGTGAATCGCCACCTACAGCAGCACTGCAAAGTGACGGTGCTCGAGGCGAATGAGGTGCTCGGGACCTTCGACCAGGCGCTCCGGAACTACGGGCAGCGGCGGCTGGCGGAGCTGGGGGTGAACGTCGTGAACACGGCCGTGACGCGGGTGACGGAGCGGGGGGTCGTGACGACCGGCGGGGAGACCCTGGAGGCCGGGCTCGTCGTCTGGAGCACCGGCGTCGGCCCCACGATGCTCACCCTCATCCTCCAGTGCGACAAGGCGCCGCAGCAGCGCATCGCCGTCGACGAGAACCTGCGCGTGCTGCGGGATGGGAAACCGATTCCGAATGTGTTCGCCGCCGGCGACTCCGCGGCGAACGCGAAGGAGCCGCTGCCGACGCTGGCCGCCGTCGCGAGACGCCAAGGGTCCTACCTTGGCGAGCAATTAAACCATCTTATCACGAAGGGCGCGATGACGAAATCCTTTGAGTATCAAAGTTTGGGCAGCATGGTAGCCTTGGGCGACGCAAGCGCGATTGTCTCTCTCGGGTCAAAGCGTAAACTTGGTATTCAAGGTCTCAAGGCTCTGTGGTTCTGGAAGAGCGCCTATCTCACCATGATTGGCTCCATACGAAGTAAATTATATGTCTTCGTCAATTGGTGCGGTAGTCATATATTCAGTCGTGATATCACGTACATCGGCGATCTTAGCGAAGATCGTCTGTACAAAATCTTGGCTGGCCAAGAGGTGTCGCGAGCAAAGAACCGACCAAAGGCCACAGAAGTACTCAAAACGATGCCACCAGCGCAGACGTTTACACCCGAGATCCTGGAGGAGGCTATGGGGCAGGGCTTTATTGCGCGTGAAGACGAGATTCAGGAAATGGATATTTCACTAGCTGATATGCTTAATAAAAAATCATAGGAAAATTTCTATGGCAAAAAATCGGCACAATAACTTATGATAGTATATCAAGATGTATATACAGCTTATTACAAGAAAGCTGAAATGATAATAACTTTGGCGCTGTTCGTGTGATTCCTTTTTCAGCTTCCACCCATTATGGCGGCGACCCTGAGGAAACGCAGCCTTCCGTCATAGGGTTGGCGTTCGGAATGGTAGAGCGGATGTCCTTTTTCTTTGTTTTTAATAAATTATAAGTTCACTTCATCCATGAGCCTGACAATGATTATGCACTTCTATATTATATATATAGGTATATAGATATATATATATTCATCGTTTCTCGTCACAGATTTATTTTGCATGCTTCGCCTAGTTCACTGGTATTTTTATTATGAATAAACACTTGTACCAGGTTAAAAGTGAGATATCTTACACACTTCGCATTTTGCTGTTTGGTCTTGACAAGTAATAAATTGTGCAACGTTTATGACTTTCGTGAAAGGTGCAGAACTAGCGATGCTTCTGCACACATTAATTGATAATCATTAAAGAAGTCGCATATTGCATAGTCCACGACATATTTAGTTTGTCTCTTTTCCATTTGGGGGGACACACCCAACTGAGAAATGCACTCATGTTTTTCACGATATTAATTTTCTCCCAGTATCTGTTTTAGACTTCCACAAAAGAAAGTGCTTGAGTCTTTGGCGAATATGGTGAGGTAATCCCAATCCCACTCTCCCCTTACCCTCCCTTGAGAGGGCTGATTCAAAAAAAATCCCCAGGTGGGGAGGGTACATAACAGCTTATTCCGCATACTGAAGCGGCGGGAGCCAAGTCAAAACACTCGCCCCGTTAACCCGAAACCCAAACCGGGGGAGTTAGCCCCCGCCAGAAATTAACAACAGAAGACCCGCTGTGTTATTTCAGAAATGGGGCGACACCCCTTGAAAAAAAATGTCGGGGGAACCTCAGAGAAGCCCCACAAAATTACCAATCCGAGGATAAACGCTAAAAGGATTTTCCTCAGAAACAAGACCCCTGTAATCAGTACGAACCCCAACGAGCTGGGATGTGCCTGCTATGCGCGCAGCCACTCCAGAAAAAAAACGTTCCTGCTGAATTCCCTCGAAAAGGGGCTCTGGCCGCCCCCGCTAAGAAAATGGGAAAACTTGGAAATGGCACCAAAGAAAAAATCGCCCAACCTAGAAATATCGGAAGGTGGGKGGGGGGGCATTTGATATGCCTGTCGATCGTTAAGGGCGCATTGCGTTGTTCTTCCCCACCCATTATTGCCTTTTGGATTGCGATGCAGTCTAATTTCCCGGGCCAAGGGTTCCGAGCGCGCCACCCCCTTGCCGAGGTGACGTTGAGTGAGCCCGGCGCCCCCAGGAATCACAAAAACCCACATTCCCCAAGCGCCATTGGGTTTTAAAGATCATGGGAAAAAAAAACGCTTATATTTGACTAAAACGATAATCCGTAACGCCCTTCCAAACATCGAGTCGGTGGGCCAGAGGCGAGGGGCGGTCCGTCAAAAACATCCATCCGGGCGGCCCGTTTGGCCCCCACGAATGCAACGCGGCATGGCTTAAAATTGTGGAAAAAAGGCGAAAAAAAAAGAAAATCCTATACGTGTAAAATGAAATAAAGAATTATTATTGTATTTGTTTCCAAAGAAAAACTATAAAATTAAAACTAAGAGAAACGGAAAGGGCCCCAAGCACCGTGCCCATCAGCGGCGCCTGATCCCGCCCCGCAGGGGGCCCGGCATCCGCCGCAGCGCGCCCCGCCCCCCAAGGCGTGCCTAAAAAACGCCAAAGCACGTCGCAAATACCGCGGGGCCGCGTTTGATACAAATGCAACATCGCCCATGCCACGCCCCATTTAAAAGAAAAAAGAAATGGCGAGGAAAAAGGTCCCCGCCACCGGGCGGCAGGCCCTCGGCCCCAGGACTGCGAAAAATACCCCCGCGCATGTTCGGTTTTATGGCCACCCGATTCATAAAAATGCATCCATTTTTAATAACCTTATTGTATCCATTTTTCGTTTTTAGCGTGTTAAAAATCCCACCACCGCCCCCAATTGCGCCAATTGGGGGTGTTTTGTGGTGATTTGTAGCGAACGACCCGTGACACCCACCACCAGCCAAAAATCCACCCCCACCATTATATATATTTCTTCGTGGAATTCATCCCTTCGGACCCCGTGGGCATACCACATGGTATTTTAAAAGGCGAAATGGCCTTCGGCTTAATTTTTTATTGGAAATCCAAACGCGGGCCCCCCCCCCTTGTTTTGGGGTGGGGCGCCGTTCAAAAGCGTTTGGGCCGCCGCCCCTTTCCAAAACACGCCCATGCCATTTAAAAAGGCGTTGCAAACATACGACCCTTCAATTTGACCGAATGGTTTGGCATTTGCTTCCGCAAATTTCCCCCAAACGCCGATGGTTGCCCCCGAGGGTTTTATCGTAGTTTTAGGCCAAAAGGCCTGGCTATCGCCACGCCTATCATAAAATTTTCCAAAAATGGCATTTTTACACAACGGCATCCGGCCCCATTTACTATTTTAATATAACCCCCCCCCCCCGCCAAAGCCACGCCCTGGGTGGCGGTGAAATTAAATACAAAACAAACCGGCGCCCCCTCGCTTTGTTCAAATTTGCATTGATTTTGAATGCCCCCGACCACCCGAATTCCCACCCCACCCCGAGAAAATCGCAACATTTCATATTCTTTTATAAGTTTATAAAATGCCAGGGGTCGCCTTTGTGGTTGATTTTGGGCGATCCCTTTTTCCAAATCGCAAAAATAGTTTCGGCGGCCCGCTTCGTCGAGGGCCAAGGGGGGCGCCGCCCCACCCCCCTATGCTTGCGCCGCATGCATCCAAACAGGCATCCACTCCAATAAATCGAAGACCTTGATAAAATTATTAATATTCATGCCGGCTTGCCTTTGGTTTCTGGGAGGGTGCGGGGGGTTTCGTTCCCTCCCCCAAAACGGGGCCCCGAATGTCCCGCTAAAATTGGGTGGCCGTCACTTTTTTGGCGCCTTCGCATTCCCATATGGATTTTTTAGGCCATCTCGTTCGCAATCCCCGCCTGGTATGCAGTTTTCATTGGGCTTGACCCAACAAAAACCCAAAAATAAATTGCCGAATGGTCGGGGAGCTCTCCCCTCCATTTTTACTTTTCAGAAAGCCTCGCCGGCGATGCGGCTGCACCACTTGGCTTCATAATTACCCCAACCCCGGCCGTGCGCCTGGTCAAAAGAATATTTTAAAATTCCAGATTTTAGACACGTTGCAAATTGTTGGGGTGACACAATGAATCTTCAGCGTAAATTTTTTTGCACCTAACCCATCGCCGGGGGAAAGGGGGGGCCTGGGGGCCTGTTTCTGAACGCCTCGAACATTTGTTTTTTTCTTATTCTTATCAATAGGTTATTCGTCGTCAGAAAAAAAAACGTAAAAATCAATAATAAAAGCAGAAATAGTGATGCTCGATGCGACAACAAACTCTATTCGATTCCTTTGAGTCAGCTAAAAAAAATGCGGTTGACCGAGGGACAAAGCGATATCGGAAAGATGAGGATATAGTTGATTCATCTTCTGATTTTGAAGGTGAAATAACAAGCTTCCCGATAGAACAAATACTTCCACCTCATTTTTTTTCACTATGCGGAACTGAGTACCGTATGAAAGTCCGTAGTTTTTGGAAACAACGTGAAGAGAGAATCCGTTTTTTGCTGCATCAGGACATGGAGAAAGGCCTGAGATGGAGCCATTTTAGTCAGAATCAAAATGAAACTTCAGAGAGTAGTGGCATTATAACTCCTCCTCTTGCCCAGAATGTTTACAAAAATTCAATCATGGACATTTCATCAGATAGCAGCGGGCAAGTTTTCTTTGCATTACAGCGCTCGGGATTTAATCTCTTTTCCTCTGTTTTTGTTCGGGAAGAACCTGAATCGGCAATATCAAAAAACCAAGTTCTTCGCTTGGATAGCGATACCATGCGCGAGCATAGACGAGCACACGAAAGCCGTGCGTTTATTTTTTCATGCTCCCAGTTTATAGGAAATTCACTTTTTATAGCGTGCGGGTACTCTGGAACTCCATTATTAGAAATATTTGATTTAGAAGATGTTGACGAAACCACATGTGATCCCGTCTTGAGTTTCCGTCTCAATCAAATCAAAAGGAGTCAAGGAGTTAATAATTTGTTTCTCGAAGAGGATACTCCATTTTCAACGGACATTGTTTCACTATCAAATAGTCTGTTAGTTTCAGGGCTGTCGAGTGGAGAATCTGTATGGATTGATTCACGACAAAAGGTGGCAATTCAATGCACACCACGCATAGGAACTCGCTCTAAAGCCCGTGGTCTTTTAGATATGCGCCTGGTGCAGCAAAGACCTTCTCCCCTTTCATCCATAGTATTTTCTTCTTCAGATCCTAGTTTACTAGTTACAGGAGCAAAAGATGGCAGAGTCTCGCTGTGGGATGTTAGATATCCTAAAGATTTTATTGCTTCATACTGTAGTGGATCGGAAATAGGGAGATTGTGGGCTTATACTGGGAATGGAAAGCGAATGGGATGCCCTCAGATTTGGTTTAATAATTATAGAGGAGACATTGTTGGACTAGCTATGGGCAATGCCTCGTTTTCGGAGATATTATTCCTTAAAACCGAGGATTTTGTGCGTGACAACTTTTCCAACAACATTGCAACGCCGAAACTTGCACTTTCCGATGATGGCCTGATATTTTATCCCCATGTCTCTAAAAATTGTATTTTAGCTCTCGATATAGAGACTGGAGTTAGAAATTTTCTTAACGAGGAGATGATACCTACATCTTTTGGAAAAGCAACACAATACCAGCCAAACGGTTTTCAGTCTGCTGATTCACTCTTTGCACAGGACTTAATTATTAACTTTCCTAATATAGTCGATAGCAAGGCTTTGAGAGCTACTTTTTCGTTCTCAGATGCATCTTGTCAAGTATCAGCCTGTTCTATTTTAGACGACCAATTATTTTTGCTAGTGGGAAGCTCTGTTGGTGGTTTATGCTTGATTCAGAAAGATCACATCTAATAGTTCCAGACCCTTGCACAATTTTTTATTTAAAAAATTATTTTGTTTCTACGATTCTATAAATAATTTGAGTATCATCTCACCGAAAATTAATATTTAATTTTCGGACAAAAACCCTCTTTATACTCCTTTTTTTTTTTAGTTTCCTTAAGTTAGACATAGAAAGACATAAATCACAAAAAATGCTCAGGTTTTCTTCCAGGCGTTTGAATATGGGCCTTGGCGATGAATACGTCAAAAAAGTTTTCGACACAGTTTCCTCCAAGTACGATTTTATGAATGATGTTCTGTCACTTGGAATTCATCGCCTATGGAAAAATCATTTTGTTGAAAATTCTGTCCGACCAGCTTTGGGTGCCAAATTTTTGGACATTGCTGGAGGGACCGGCGATATTGCCATCAGAATTACAGATGCTATACGTCGACAGGAACATATTTCCGGGTTAGTCCCCCAAGGTTTAGAAAACACTAAAGTTGTCGTTTGCGATATTAATCAAAAAATGCTTGATGAGGGTCAAACCAGAGCCACGCGTGAGGGATATTTTGATATTGAATGGGTTTGTGCAAGCGGTGAGGAGCTACCCTTTGAGGATGAAGTTTATGACAATTGCACAATTTCCTTTGGGATCCGGAACTTCACTGATCGTCCGAAAGCTCTTCGAGAGGTCTTTCGGATCCTGAAAGTCGGAGGTGTGCTAAGTATTCTGGAATTTAGTCATGTCACATTTCCACTTCTAAAGACTCCATATTCCATTTGGCTAAGTGGATTTTTACCCCAGGCTGGGCGGATGCTCGCAGATGAAGAGAGTTATCGTTACTTGGCAGAAAGTATTCGTGCTTTTCCGGATCAGGAAACTTTTGCACGGATGATTCAGGACGCTGGCTTTGGCTTTGTCCGCTATGAGAATCTCACTGGAGGAATTGCGTGTATTCACACGGCTGTGAAGACAAGCCCATTGACCTGTAAAACAAAAAATACATCACATGCACCAAAAGAAGAGAAGGATGACATACTAGCTTCAGATGCTGAGCCCAATAGAATATAGGTAACTTTTATTGCTTCTTTTTTAATATTGTGTATCAATTTATTAGCCTTGAGAAGACTATATTTTTACCCAGTCACTATAAGGAAATATTAATAATAATTTGCTAGTGAATAAAAATCTTCAACGGAGAACAGGGAATTAATTACTTTCTTATGAATTAGTTTCCTCTCATCCTCCTTAGCGACCACGCAATTTCGAATTATCTGGACAAGTAAATCTGTAAATGAACATTATCAAAATTAGCATTATTTTTGTGTCTGTGTGGTTTGGGAACTAAATAATTATATTTATTTACTTATGTTTAGTTCTCAGATCCTAGCAGTGCAACCTTCCCTTCTTTTATCCATTTTTTTTTTTGTTAACGTTTTTCTAAATAATATCAAAAAGGGTGTTTTACACAACCCCAAAGGTAGACAAAAAATTATGAATACAATAGAACATGAACAAAATACACGTGCTTCTCTTCCAACTTCGATGCGTATGCAACGTGATTTGTCATCAAGTCCCATATCGCGTCTTGGAAGCACGGTGAAAACTATGCATATTCAGAAATGCATCGTTAAACATGAGGACGATGAGCACCCTCTAGAGCACATGTCCGTTACTTTTGAGGCGGACAACTTGACGGTTGTAACGAGCGTTCTGCTTGGAAAAGGTGGTTTTGGGAAGGTTTTTTTAGCTTGTTCAAATGGTGGGGAGTCGTATGCACTTAAGGTTTCGTCAAAAAGAATGAATGAAAATGATTGGAGACGACTTACTGAAGAGGTAACATTGATGAGCCACTTTTCAAGGCATCCAAATATTGTTAAGTTTTATGCAGCAGGCCGTGATAGAGACAGAGCGTATGTCCTGATGGAGCGATGTGCAAGTCGATCAGTACACGATATTATTGCTTTCAGTAGTCTTGACATACAAGAAATACTTTGGATTGGCCATTCTTTGGTGACTACAGTGGCATACATACATTCAAAAATGTGTATCCATAGAGACCTGAAACCGCAAAACCTTCTCTTTGATTTTGATGGAAACTTGAAAATTACAGACTTTGGTCTCTCAAGCCGAATTTCCGAGGCTCAGCCTCGTAAAACCGTTGCTGGGACAGCCATGTACATGGCTCCAGAGATGGCTGAGGAGGTTTATAAACGAATGACCAAAAACAGAAGCTTGCAGTCCCTGAGCTATGGTGATGAAATAGATACGTGGAGCATTGGTGTAGTTCTGTATGTTCTTCTGACTCGGATGAATCCGTATTTAACCACGATGGAGGAAAGAGGTGTGCAGCTGCTGGATAGGTCGGAAAAATCGCTCGCCCTGTTCAACGCTGTCGCGGACGCCGCGTGGAGCTGGCCGAAAGGTTGGAGTGGGGATTCTCAGTTATGTGACTTGGTGGAGCGAATCTTGATGCGGGATCGAGGTCGGCGTTCCACCCTGCAAGAAGTGTGTGAAGACCCGGTTTGGAATAGAAGCCCGGTAACATGTCCGCTTTCGCTGTTGCAAAAGCTTGACATGCTTGAGCCGCCCATGAGTCCGCTTAGCCACTTTGGCGGAAATATTTCTTCTGGGCCAAAAAAGACATTTGCTGCTGTAATTAATAAGGGATCAAAGGAGATCGAGGCTGCTGAAAGGCGCCATCGTTCGCAGCTGCAACTCGAGTATTATGAGACGTTTAACATATTACTCGGCATACTAGCTTTGTCACGAAAAGAAATCGACGGGCGGTTTTTCATCGGAAGAAGTGAAGAGACAGAGCGTGCTAAACTTCGGAATCAGTTATGGAAGTGGCGGCAAGGTAGTAGACGTGCTGGTAGTGTCTCCTTAGTCTCGGACACGCCCACTCACCAGGCAGTTGGGTTGCGACGTACGCGATCCGTGCGACGCAGCGTTGAGCTATCGGATAGCATCCCTATTGATCAGGGGGAGATCGTTCGGGCGAGTCCTGACCAGTACGCCATGGTCTATCCTGGTCGCAACACAGCAACGCGGTGGAGTCTCCGTTCAGTTGTATCGCTTCCTCGAGAGCTAAACGAAACGATTGAGCAAGAATTTCAGTGTATGAATAGGCATGTTATGACAAAGCTTACTTCAATGCCTCACGGATACAATGGCTTCGATTGCAACGTCTGCGACACCGGTATTTTAAAAATCACAGGCGAAAGGCCCGCGTTCAGGTGCTACAAATGTGATTACGATGTTTGTATGAAGTGCGCTTATTCTGGAAAGTTCAAGGATGTCAATTTTGTTTGCCTGACATGTGGGAAAAAATTTACTTCGTCTTCTAAGCTCCACTCCCATTCATTGATGTGTCGTGGCCCCAGCATGAGTCCCTCTCCGCGCCGATCTTCACGAATGAACACACTTGTCTGGGATGAAGTAAAGCGTCCTAGTTTGCTAGATGTACAGCTTCCTGACGAGGATGAGCTAGATACACGTAAAGGTCGAGGCTCAGGGCGAAAAACGTACGCACGAACCTCGACAGGGGGCCGGATTAGTATCGGTAATCCGGAGGTCCAAGGTCCTGAGGACATGGGTACATTGGTTGCGAAGCATTGTGATGCAGAGTTTCCGCAAATTAGTACGCGCGCGTCTACGACTGAGCTGCGCTCGACGACCCTAAAACACCACCGGAGGAACAGCTCTAATAGCTTCAGTGACAATTCGTTGGAATCACGGTCAGAAATCTCCACTCCTAATCGCATCCGCACAGCGAAGACTAAACGGCAGGACAGCTTAGATGGGTTCCAGAAGCTCTTCATGGGACCTGAAGGTGAGGAGAATTCGCTGTCAAAGCGCCGGCATGTGGAGCCTGACTTGGGTGAAGTCGTCGCCCCGGAGTATAATGAAAATGGCATGATCGTCGGAATAGCGGCGCGGCGACGGGCTGAAAGTATCGGCGCGGTGCCCATCACCGGCTCAGGGGTCGTTACCATTCGCGTCGACACCGCGGACAAGCCTCAGGAGATCATTAGGCAAACCAAGGTTCCGCGTAGCGCGTCCTCGTCGAATGCGCGCGCGATTAGCAGACCGGGGCCGCCCCAAGAGTCCGAGCCCATTCGGGCGGGGTTTCCCGCCCCGCCGGCGGCCCCACCCGCGGCGTCCCTCCCGCGGATCCCGGCCCGCCGCGCCGGGTCCGTCAGCGGGCATACCGTCAACGGGGGCCCGCCGCTGCCCCGCCGCGGCCCCGCGGCCCCGCCGAGCCTCAACGCCGTTCGGCCCGCCCCCGGCTCGCTCGCGAGCGCGATGGCCACGCCGCCGCTCCCTCGCGAGATCGACAAATCACTGCTCGCGCCGATGAACGCCGACATGGCGTACGTGGCGCTCCCGCAGAAGGAAAGGGTTCGCCAGCAATTCGTGGACGACTTTTTGAGGGGTGGCTGGGTCCGCTTCTATTCCTTTACGCAGGAGGATACTGTTGTGATGTATTATTGTTTACAGCCGGGCCGGTATGGCGCCATCTTCCCTACCGAAGCCGGGGTAGGGACGGCCGTGTTAGATATCTTTTCCAAATTAGTGCTTTACGTCCCATGCATGAACAACGAGAGCACGAATCGAAATCAACCACACCCACACGTGCAGACTTTCTACGACGAGGAGGTGCGCATACTGTCCCTTGCCGAAGCGCAGCGGTACCTGGGAAGCGTACTCCGGTGCATTACCGGCTTCATTGACGAGATCACTCGCCTGAAGGCAGAGGGCCTCACGCCCGCGGCGGTTCACTCGGCGTACATTCACCAACGCAACTTGGAGGCGGTCCCGCGCGACACGAAGTTTGTGTACATTCGGAAAGTCTTTCCGGACCCGTGTGGGACGTTTACGCTTTTCCGCCTATCCAATTTACGTTCCCAGGTTGTCTGCAACGCGATGCTCGACATCCGCTGGCAGAGCGATCGGCGACACCATGTCGGGCAGAAGTACTACGTGCATGCTGATGGGACCACAGAGCCATTTGTGGTTGACAACACCGGTGTTCTTTCACAGGTTGAGGAGGTGCTGAATAATAATTATAGAAGATAGATGCATGACTTGCTGTGATGTACTTCTATACTCTTCTATAGTTGGCTGCCCTTTCTTGGCGGCTAATTTAGCATGTGACTCCCAAATTCTCTTTCCAGAATTCAGTTCAATCTTATGCAGGTTTATCTGTGATGTGGCAAATTCAACAGGTAATGTTGTATCTTGATGCGCTTTTCGTGCCTAAGATAAATATAGAGATGGATATTTGTTATCTTCCTTTTCTTACACTTAGAAAATATAGATAAGCCAAGTAAATTTGCACTTTGAATACTTATTATCCTTCTCAGTGTGTTTTCCATCAACAATCTCCGTGAATTGGGTCTAAGCTCTCATTGCGTCGTCACTGGAGTTCGACAGCGGCAATAAGTTGAGGTTATTATTTCAGTGCAAAGCTAAGAAACATGGTCCTTATTCCATAGTGTATCTTTTACTGATTTGCTATATTATATCTTTATCTGTTTTTCTTAGTTTCTATATATCTTCGGTCATTATTCATGCTAGCACTAAATTCGTAGACGCCGCTTCATAGATTTCTAAAAGTGATGACTTTCAAACCCTTTTCTCTTGCTCTTGTTAATGGATAGAATAATAACAAAGGTTTATATATATATATATACAATATATAAGGAATTGCCTTATTTAGTCGGAGATTTTAACTTCTTTTTACTGCGCCACTTTTTATGCATACCCGAAGAAACTTTTTTATCATAAGTTTAAATGTTTCAATAACTATACCCACTGCGGGTTCATATTTCTGTTTTGATGCTTTAATTGCCCTCTTTTTTTTTTCTTACCAAATTACAGTTTATCTAAGTATAAGGTTACTGAATCGAGTCTTACACAAAGCCACCTTTCTATATTTCAAAGAAACCAAGTTATTTTTCTTACGACAGTTGCCTTTTAATCTTTAAAAATAGTTTTAAAAACCTCTTTGAGTACGAAGAAACGAAAGTGTGTCCTTTGAGAGGAAAGTCTATCAACCATGCCGAAAATAAGGGGGCGTGGCAGGGCGTCCTCGCGGGGTAGTGCAAGGAGGTCAAAAACACAGCCTAAGCCGGTTCCACAAAATGATGTACAGTCCACTGTACAGGCCTATGAGCGTTTAATTGAAGAAGAGTTGCAGATGCGTCAGCTCATAATTAATGAGAAGCGAAGGGTTATGAATGATCTGATTTCTCGTGAGACAGCCACTCGTAGCATGATTCTGGAAAATGACATGAAGAACAAATATGAAGACCTTCGGAAGGAAATGTTGGATTTACTCACGAGGCGTGATTGGGATCTTCAACTTGTGCAAGGTAAATTGGTGGGCATGGAAAAGGCGCAAGAATTTTTAATGAAAGAGAAGGAAAATGCTCTTCAGCTTACTACTAAACTTCAGGACCAACTCGATTTGACGCAAACAATGTTTTATGAAGAACGTGAAATGTTGAAAAGTCGTATTAATCAATTGGAGAAGTCCTACCAAGAGTCTCAAAATGAGTGCA
The DNA here is from genome assembly GCA_001766655.1 of Phytomonas francai. Classification (NCBI taxonomy): domain Eukaryota; phylum Euglenozoa; class Kinetoplastea; order Trypanosomatida; family Trypanosomatidae; genus Phytomonas; species Phytomonas francai. The sequence continues at coordinate 391,784 of MJCC01000008.1, forward strand.
TTGAATACCAAAACCAAATCAGAAAGCTTGAGGACGCAAACCGGAATAAGCAGGTGCACTATGAAGAATCCCTCGGGAACTTGGAGGAGGCACAAGCGCCAGATTCACCCCAATCTGCTTCTGGGTCGAATGCCGCCGGGGATAGCAGCTTTGAGGACTATGAGGAAGCCGAGCAAGACTTTTCCGCGGTGGATAAAGAAACCGCAGCCCTCGTTGCGGTGCTCCGAAACGAGATTGGGGTCTACAAGGAACGGGTCGCCAGCTTACAAAACAAGCTGAATGCTAAGAATCGCGACGAAGAAAAGACAAGCTTGCTTGTCGCCGTGCTGAACGCGCAGCTGGAGTCGATTCGTGAAGAAAACAAGCACTTGCATGAAACCACACAAAAACGAATGGATGATATCAAGGCAATGCAAGATTTCGTGCAAAGCGAACGTGAGAAGCATTTTGCTCTGTTGGGAAAGGCTGAGCATGCGGGCTCCGAAGCGGCGGTAAAGCAAACCCAGCTGCAGCTTGAGCTAGACGTTCACAAGAAGCAGGTGGTCGAATTGTCCTCTTGCCTTGAAAGGTTGACCAATGAGCATAACACCCTCGTAAAAAAACATGAGAAACATGTTGAAGACGCTATGAAGCGTGAACAGGAAGACTATCGAACGAATGTATCACTGAAAGCTATTGTAGAAAAGCACGAGGATGAGAAGGAACGGCTTTTGGAGGCAAACAAAAAAGTTAAAGACGATATGTTTAACTACAAAGTCCTCACACGGGCAGAAATGGACAGTCTGAAGAGTCGCTTGCATGCAATTCAGGAAATTTTGAATCAAAAAGAACAGGATATTGCAAAGGTGACACAGTCGTTAAGTTCTGAAGTTGACCAATTGAAGAGAGAGCGCGATCAGTTGTGGGCTACATTGCAAACCAAGTCTCAAAGTATAGAGGAGGAACAAAAGCACCTGACTGATCGGCACGATGCGTTGACGAAAGAACTGGAGGACCTCAAGAGGAGCTCCGCGGCGACAGAAAAGCAGCTGTATGAAAACCTTGTCGTTATGACGGCCTGCCATGACTCAAAGAAGGAGGAGCTTGAGCGGCAACAGGCTCGCTCACGAGAGAAGGACAAGGAATATACCAACAATATTGTGTTTCTGAGAGCCGAGAATGAAAATCTCAAGTCGAAAATGACCGAAACGGCTGCTTTGACGAAGCAGCAGGAAAAGGAAAATGAGGAACACATAAACCAACTCGAGAAACAGATAGCCGATCTTAATTCAAAAATAGCAGTGGAGTACATCCAGCGCGATGACGCCTTGGCCAAAGCGCTCCAACGCGCCGACCTTGGCGAACGGAATGTGCGACGACTTCAAAACCAACTTCAAGAAGCGCACGAGAATACCCACAAAAAGGAGATGGAGTCGACCCAGGCCGTGAAGGCCCTTCGGGCCGACGCGCGGGAGCTCAAGAGCGAGCTCGACCTAGCCAAGCGGACCATTGAGCGGCTCGAAGGCGACATTGGGGACCGCGCGAACTACACGCACCTCGCGAACATGAACGCGCACCTCGCGGAGGAGCTCGCGGGCTACCGCGCGCAGGTCGATCACCTCACGCGCCGCCTCCAGGCCGCCCAGGCGGCCGCGGACGAGCGTGCGGGGCCGCGCGGGGCCCCGCGGGGCTGCCCGACGTGTGGGCGGACCATCGACGACCCCCCGCGGGCGCCTTTTTCGTCCGCCCCCGTCGAAGACCCCGCGCGAGCGGCCTCCTCGCCCGCCCTCGCGGACGCCCTTGACGTCGACGTCGCCGTCTGCCGGACCCTCCCGGCGGTGGTGCCGCCGCGCCCGCCGCCGCCCGCCGACGAGGCCCCCTCCGCGCGGCTCGACATCGCGGGAAAACTCGGCAACGGGCTCGCCCGGCCCGGACGCCGCGTGGAGGCGGCTCTACCGCGCATCCATGTCTTGTAGTAGACGTTTTCTTTCTTTCTTTTTTTTTCTCTCTCTCGTTTCGTTTGTGTGTGAGTCGTTTGCCAACGTGTGGACACCGTTGGGCGGGACTTTCGCCCTCTCTGGGCTGGCGTCGATGTATGTTTACGGTTACGCAACCGGAAGCTTGAGAAATGTACGTGAATTTTAGATGTAACTTAATTTTATTCTGTGTTTCTATCTCCTAGAAATTATATTCTCAATATTAGTTATGCAAAGATGTATCTTTTTTCCCATCATTGACACAATGCTATCATTGTTCGTGCATATGCTTATGTACTTGTTTTAGATGTTTGTTCGTTTTTTTGAATTAATGTGTACAAAGATGAAATTCCGAATTTCTCTATTCCGTGCATTGGAACGGAATTCAACCTATCCTTTGGAAAAGCGCATTGCATGGGTTTGAGAGGGATCATTTGCCTTCCTTTTCTGTGCTACCCATGACTGATTTAACTATTCTAAATGCAACATATGTACTCAATTTGCGGTCATTTTCGCCTTCAATATTTTTTTCTTGCCGACCTTTTAGTATTTTAAAGAACAGCTACCGTAGTGATTTAGATCAGCATATAAGCATTTATATGCATAAAAAGATCTTTTTTTGTCGAGTGTCACGTGTGGTGTCATCAAATATTCCGTAATCTTGGGATGGATCATGCATCTGGCGATAACGTCCAATATGACGAGTGCCTCCCCGCCGGGGATTCCCCGGGACGATCCGCGGATGCGGTTGGCTGGGGACCGCATAACGTCCTGCACGTCGTCATGCGCTGGTCGATTAAGTTCTACGTGGAGAGCTTGTTGACGCCTTCCAGCGAGATCGCCGTACGACAGCACCCTTTGGTCTACCGCCCCGATGAGGCCTCGGAGGAGGTCGTCGTCGGCGCGAAGTGGGCGTTCGGGCTGCTTCCGGAGGTGCGCTACCCTGCCGAAGCGAGGATCTGCGTTTCCACGGGCGCCAACCTCCTCGTCTACCGCGTCGGACGACGGGGGAATCACAAAACGTACGTGAGCAAAGGCATCGGCCTTGGCCTCTGCTTCTCCACGGCCGACCTCGCAAAGGACGAGCGGACGGCTCGAAAGGGCGCTCGCGAGTCGAAACAGCCGCGGGTGGAGCCCTCCCAGAGCGCCGGCGCCGACGCAGCCTCGCCGTCGGAGTCGGATGCGCACCAAGGGTATGATTTGTCGACAAGGCAAAGCGCAGGGGAAGGTTCTATCCCCATCGCGCGAGGACTTAGCGTGGAATCCAAACAAACCTCTTCACAAGTGAGCGAAGATACGCTTTCTGATGAGGAAAGTAGCAGAACCAAGCGAAAGAGGCAGAAGGCAAAATCCTTATCGAAGCACACAAAGGTTTCCAAAAAAGTCCTCTCCGAAAAGAAGCAGAAATCACAAGGCAGCTCGTCGATGCCCCATTCCAGCACGAAAAAGACCAGAACCAAGGACTTGAAAACAAGAAATTTTTCCTATACAAGGCATCAACACCCCTTGGTGGACTACTTCTGGACGCCTGAGGATGTGCTACTTGTCATCACTACGGATGGTGTATATTTGGTGAATTTTTTAGAGAACTTTGACGATGAGATGACCCCTCAACTTCTGACGCTACCGAACGCATCGTATAAGTTTCGTGAGGACATCTTTGGCATCGAACTGGCTTTTCCTAGTGCCGCCACAATGGTAAAATGCAGTCGTGAAGTTGCTTCTTCGATGCGTGAATCTCATAATTTTTCATATATGAGGGATCGAGTTTTGATCGTCGCTAGTGCTTTCGTGTTGAGGATCTTTCACGTGGAGAAGGATAAAGTGCAGCTTTTGCGCTACGTCGAGGCCCGATCGTTGACGGCCTTACCGTCGTGCTTGTGCGCATTTTGGGGTTTGACTCGCTCAGGAACGCCGAAGGAAAATTTTCTCTCTAGTCACCTCCGAGTCGACGACACCACCGAGGACGCCGGGGGGCGTTCCCCTGTTCAGATACGGGTTATCATCGCAACCGCCCTAGGCGTCGCGTACGGCTGCTTTCCGCTTGATCTGGCCCCTTTTCAGCGCAACCGCGAGGCGGCTCATCAAGCCTTGAGTGTGCCTTGGACGCCGCTGACGACCGAAGCACCGGGGGGCTTCGCCGAGCACCTGTTTGTGAAGGGCATCCACCTACACTCCCTCGACGATCTCAGACCATTCGTTGACGTCGCTGCGCCCGCGACTTCGGCGGCGTCGACGATAGTCCCGGAAGTATCACCCTGGGCGGTGCTCGGGGTCTCCTGCCGATGCCTCTTTGCGATGATATTGGGGTCGGGGGATCGTACGATCACGATGGTGCCTCTCTTTCGCTGCCCTCTGCTCGCGGACGCGACGAAGGCCCCTGCGGATGCCGCGGTCGCCGTCTGCGGGGTCGCCGTGCACCCCTCCCACACCCTCGCCGTCGTTCTCGTTCGGATGGGCTGCCCTAGACATGACCCCCTCCAGCTTTATCCGGTATCTGTCGACGCCAAGGAGGGCTTTTTGCGCCGTCTATTGGAGCTCCATGACGCCTTAAAGCCCCTGATCACGTGCAAGGGGCCGCTGGAGAGGCCAACCCCTGACGATACTATCACTTCTCCCGAAAGGACGAATGCATCTTTAGCCGATAGTGAAAATGGAATGACTGTTGTGCTGTCGAAGCAGTGCAGAAGCTCATACTTTCTCTGGGAGATGCTTTTTCCCAAGAGCCACGATGCCCTTTCCATGCGATCCTACCGCGATTCCTGGCGGGGGTTCGTCGCGGAGGTACCCTCCAACGTCCTCGATTCGGCCCCGCAGCTCTCCACCCCTCTTCGAAGGCCAAAGGTGAGGGGGATTGTTCCTTTTCTTTCGAACAAAACACCGGTGATGGCCGAGCAAACGATTCAACAATGGCGTCAGCAGTACCTTCAGCTTCGTGCGCGGTACGGTGTGGAGCTCTTTTTACGCTACCTCCCGTCAACGGGCGAAAGGGAGGAGGATCATTATTTGGAAATTGCCACCTCGAATTCCGATAGCTCCGCCCTTGGAAAGTTCTGGTGCACGATTTTGAGAGGCCTCTGGCGGCGCCGCCCGCACGACGCGACGCCGCTGTATGAAATTATCTTGGCGAACGCAATTCGCGTGATTGGGCTGCGTGCGGGCTACGCAGGGCTTCAGCTCGCCGGCGAGGAGACGTTTTGGCAGGTTGAAACGCACAAAGGTGCTTCTGTTTCGCCGTACGAGCTGAACTACGCCGGTGCAGTGGCTTTTGCGCGTTTTTATCTGCAGGAGCAGAAGAAGGGCGCGGACGGGGATGGGGCCTTGGTGCGGTGGTGCCACTCTGCCGCCTGGGTGGAGTCGATTCAGACGTTTTTGTCTAAACTCGGGGTCAGCGCGGAGGGAGGAGCGGGGACGGCGCTCTTTTCTAGAATGTATCCTTGCTCGGTCTGCGATACTGCCCAGGCGGCGTGTTTTTCATGGAGCTTCATGTTCGATTCCACGCATACGGTAGCGCATAATGGCGAGGAGGTTTTTTCCGAGACCTCGGCAGCTGCGCAGGAGGTCCACACGACAGTTTTTTCACCGAGAACCTTTTCGCCGTTGTCCGTGTATTCCGAGGCGGCGGTTCTGACGAGTTGCCTTGGGTGTGGGTTCTGTGATTTCGTTGTAGGCCCTTTCTGCCGTATTTGTGGAGGTCTTCTCAAGTAATTGCGTCGATGTGTATCTTATAGAAACGAAAGGGAGAATCGTTTAGAGAGGCAGTCGTATGCTGATGATATCGAATGTCGCTTCGCAACTTCTTTTTATAGATCTAATTTGCATGGTAGATGGATATAGAAACAGCAACCTAGAATAGTAAAAAAACAAGTTATGAAAAAGGAAAACAGAACTGTTAAGAATTGATTGCCATGATCATTATTGACATTGCCGGATTCTCTTCCCCACTCACGTTCGCTGGTGATCTTTTCTTTTACCCCCTCCCCCCTCCTGGTGTTTTTCTTTTTCAAAAAAAAAAAAAAAAAGAACCCCCTTCGAATCCACACCTACACACCCACCTCCAAAGCCATTCCCGCCTTCACGCGTCCATTCACGACCCCCCCCCTCTGTGATGTTCCGCGTGCTGGGCTCCCCGTACACCCTCGTCCTCCACCAGCACGTCGCCTACCTCCGCCTGAAGCGGCTGCCCTTTCGCCTGCACTGCGCAAACGTCACGGCGACCGTCTTCCACGCCTTTCGGCTGCGGGCGCGGGGGGCCTTCGCGACGGTCACCCCCGCCGGCGCCACCGCCCTCCAGCTCTGGCAGCTCGTCGAGCGCGTCGAGCTCGAGGAGGGGGGGGGGAGGGGTAACAGAGGGCCCTCATCAGAAGGGACGGAAAAGTGTAACAGAGGGCCCCCGTCGGAAGGGACGGAAAAGGGTAACAGAGGGCCCCCGTCGGAAGGGAGGGGAAAGGGGAAGACGGGGGGAGGGGGCGTGCGCGTGCGACGGATGCTACTCGACAAACGCACGCACCCCCGTCTTCATCTCGCGGCGTGGGCCGTTGTCGTCTACGCGTGCTGGTGGCTGGCGCGGAGCGCGGCGATGTTCCGGTGGATGCGCGGGGACGGCCTCGCGGCGCTAGCGGGGTACGTGCGGTACTTCTGCATCATCCCGGCCCCGGGGCTCGCGCGGATGGTCGCGCCCAAGTTCCGCGAGGTCATGGCCCGCTTCCTCGGCGCCTCCGGCATCTCGCGCGAGAGCGCGCCCTTCGTCGAGGCGCACTTCTACCGCATGTGCGCGGCCCTCGAGGCCCACTTCGCAGGCCCGCGCGGCGCGCGGTTTCTGCTCGCGACCCCGCACCCGACGCTCGCGGACGTCGTCCTCGGGGCCGCCTTCTCGGCCGGATTCCTCCGAGATGAGCCGCCGGCCGCGCGCGTCTTCGAGGCCTACCCAAACCTGGCGGCCTACGTCGAGCGGACGACGGGCTGGCGGGGCGGGGGGGACGGGGGCTTCGTCGGCGACGCCGCCGCCTCGCCCGAGGACGCTGCCGCCGACGAGGACGCCGCCTACCCGGACGAGGTCCCGGAGTCCCTCAGCGCGTTTTTCGAGAATATGATCGAGGTTCTGCCCTTTTTGGTCGCCCAGTGCGCCGCGTTCCGGGCCTATATGAGCAGCGACGCGGTGCGCTCACTTCGGCGTGAGCCCCTGGAGGAGCCCTGGAAGGGCTGCCATGGGTATCTGCTCCCACAGCTCACGAACATCCGCTCCTTGATGATCATCGACAACTCAATCTTTAACGTCCAGGCCCGCGCGCAGGACCTCGAGATCGCCTTTTTGGCCTCGCGAGAGGTCTGCGATGAGACGCTCGGGGATTTTAATCGCCTCGATCGCGCGGTGGCGACGGAGGCCGCCGCGGCGGTCAACGATCCTCGGCTGAAGGACGAGGCATCCAACCCCGACCCCTCTGCTTCGCACGACACCATCGCTCTCGACCCCCGCCAAGGACTTCCTGAGTTGCCTAACAAACCCCCTTCGGCTCCTTACGATAACGACGAAAACGAGGAGGGACCGGATCGTGGCCTCACGGAGGCTGAGACACCTTTGGAAGGTTTGGGCAGGAGGGGGCGGCGTTTTTTCACGACCTCGGATCTGAAGGATCTCGATCTCGATCCCGATTCCGCGGACTTTTATCGTGTCTTTACCGAGCAGGGGGCGCGTAGTCAGCGTAGCGTGCGATTGCAGAAGCCCTCTAGCACGCTAGGGGATCTCTCTAGGAGTGGCGTTTCCCCTGACAAGGCCGCGGTTGGCCTTCGTTCCTCTGTCAACGATCATCTGGATCTGATTCGGTCCATCATGTCAAAGATGCAATGCCCGCAGTATACTCTCTCGACTGTCTTTCATGGGCGACGAGTTTATGTCGCGGCGATTCCTGAGCACGAGGTGGACAAGATACGCAGGCAGAAGAGTTAAAGGAAAGCTTCCAGCCCCATTTTCCTTGAACGCTATAGAAGCTTGGATTCTTTTAAACAGGTTTTGTATATCTTTCGCTCGCATACGCACTTTCACTTTGTGCGTGCATGCCTCTGTGAATCACACTCCTTCTTTTGGTGAAGTTTATCAGAAAGCAACCCAAAGCCACAACGTGCAAATAACGTGCAACTAGGATGATAATTTTGAAGCTCTCTGCCCCTAATTCCGGAAATGACGGAACTGATTTATCAGAATTTTGTTGTGTATCGAAGATTGAGATGGGAAATATACACAGAACTAACACAAACTGAAATCAGTGCCGACCCGAACAAAGGGTGAGGATCACTTTTACCCATTTTTCACATAGATATTTACAATGCGTGTTTGTTTGTTAGTGTGTGTGTGTGTGTGTGTGTTGTATTATTTTCAAGGTGCTGGGAGTATTTGAAAACTATCTCACATTGTTTTTGCTTTTAACTGAAGAGAGATTTCGTGTTCCTCTCCTCTTTCACGGACCACTTCTTCTTTTTCCATTTTGGATGGAACCATAGTGTGGGAAAAGTTTCTCTCTATTCATTTATCTCAACTTTTCTCCCTTTAATAAGTAAGCCCTAGCTTTGATAGAGTGGCCTTTATGCTATGCGTTGGTCTTTGTAATTGCTCAACGTGGTAACATTTTCCGTTTCCCCAATGCAAGTATTCCAAAGATCGACCTTGCTTCATGCCACGAGACAGACTCTGAAATACCACGCCAAGCTCCGTCAGAGGTTTCGCACGCCCAATGTCATTCCCATCAAGCAAACCATGCGGCAGCGCGAGGTGACGATCCGGGAAATTTTGCAAAAGCGCCAGATCAACCCCCGCAACCACAAAGCTTTTCACTACGTCGAGCAGCGTTTGTACTCGCAGGGCTCTCGGCTGGAGCGGGAGGGGCTGAATCTGAACACGGTCTACGCGCTCCAGGGGCTGGGCGACCTGGAGCCGCTACGAAACAGCCGGAACTTCGGCTTTTCCGAGAAGGAGGCCCTCAAGTACAATACCCCGTCCGAGGCCGCGAAGTACGAGGCCCCGCCGATCCCCTACACGCCCCTGGCCGCGAGGAAGTTGGCGGAGGGGAATTTGTGGCCGGCGGCCCCGCCCCCGACGGGGATGCTCAGCCACGAGGTGCGTTTACTGCGGGATCGTTCGAATATGTCGCCCTCCGCGCGGCTTTTCACCGATAAGATCGCCTATCACCTCCGGCGCTCGATCAAGGCCTGCCCGGGGCATCTCAGCGAGCGGATGGACTTTTCCCAGCTGATGATTCAGGAGGTGATCGCCTCGCGGCGCTCGCGGGAGGTGTACATCGTATGGTCCACCGTCGACCCCGGAGCGCGGTTCGAGCTCGAGCCCTATTTACATCGTCTGAATAATTGGGTCCAGCGGCTCATTCGGGAGCGGATCAAAACGCGTCCGAATATCCCGCAGGTGAAGTGGATTTTCGACGGCGGCCGCCTCTCGCGGGAGCTCCCGCGGGAGTTGCGAAAGGAGATCGACAGCCTCGTCGGGGAGACGACGACCTCCCTCCAGGAGCGCGTGCAGTATCTTAAGGAGTTGGACACCGTTAACCAGCGCATGAAGGATATCCCGTGGTTTATGCCGTACCTGTGGAATAAAGAGGCGAAGGCCGAGCGGACGCGGTCGATGCGGAAGGACCTTGAGGAGCTTCAGCGGCGCCGTGTGGAGGAGAAGGCGGCTGCGGGCGAGCGGGAGAAGGCCTCGCAATCCCGCCGGAGCGTGGCCCCGCTCACCGCTCCCCCCCCCTCGTATATTCGATAAGAATGCTTCTTTAGGCTCTTTATATATGCCACGTACACATACTTTTGATAGTTCCAGTTGCTTCTTTCTAAGAACAAGAGAAAATGTGGATCCTATTAAACGAAACAGAATGCATACTTTCCAGTTTTATTGTTGTTGTTTTAATACCGGATGCGGTTTAGTAGTAAAATATTAAAATCCAATATCCCCTTTTTCATGGCATGAAAATCGTACCTTGTCATTTCATATTATTTCCTTTTATTCTTTCCCACAATTTTACTAAATTAACACCATTATTTTTTTAAGAAATAGGTCTTTTTAAAAATTAAGACACTTAAATACTGATTTATCACTCTCTCCTTCTCTAAAACTTTTTACTAATTCAGGGAAAAAAATTCTCCTCTTGTTGTGAAATAGGATTCACTTGAAGTAAGTTTCCTATTTTATCGATTGAATCATTTAAGATATATTATTTCAAAGCATATATATATATATATATATGTATATATATATATATATATATATAAAAGCTTAGTTACTTACATTTTTATTTACATTTTATTTACATTTTTTTCTTTTTGTTTGCTAAAAGTGTTGGGAATCGAATTAGATTTGATTAATCGAAAACCAAAATGCAATCAAATGATGAGAATAAGGACATGGCTTTGCTAAAACACTACACAAAATACTTTCCGCATGTGTTGTTTACTAGAAGGGAAGACATGGATGCGTTCATCAGCACCTTAGACCCGAAGACGGTTTTAAATCAAGTGGAGGACGGTGAGGACCAGCCGGAGTCGTCGGATCCACGGGAGCACATGTACATTTTGAAGAATCTCATCGGGCGTAATCCGACGACCTCGGCCTTTGTCGCTGTTCGCGGCTCGAATCTGAGTGAAAAGGTCGTCGCCAAATTTGTGATGCTGAGCGATGAAAAGCAGACCTCCTACGCCCGGAGCGAGCTCCATTGCCTCGCCGCCTGCAATCATTTCGGCATCGTCAAGCACTACGACGACTTTAAATCGGAGGATAAGGTGCTGCTGATCATGGAGTACGGCAGCGGCGGGGATCTGAACAAGCAAATCAAGCAGCGCCTTCGCGAGCGACTGCCCTTCAAGGAGCACGAGGTCGGGCTTCTTTTTTACCAGATCGTTCTCGCGATCGACGAGGTGCACAGCCGGCGTATGATGCACCGCGACCTCAAGAGCGCGAACATCTTTTTGATGCCGACCGGCATCATCAAACTCGGCGACTTTGGCTTCTCGAAGCAGTACAACGACTCGGTCTCGCTCGACGTGGGGTCCTCGTTCTGCGGGACGCCGTACTACCTCGCGCCGGAGCTCTGGGAGTGCAAGCGGTACAGCAAGAAGGCGGATATGTGGTCTCTCGGGGTCATTTTGTACGAGCTCCTGACCCTCCACCGGCCCTTCAAGGGGCCCTCGCAGCGCGAGATCATGGACCAGGTCCTGCGGGAGCGCTACGACCCCTTCCCCTGCGCGGTCTCGAAGGGGATGCAGACCCTGCTCGACGCCCTGCTCTCGAAGGAGCCGGCCGAGCGGCCGACGACGCGGCAGCTCCTGCAGACGGACTTTATGAAGTACGTCGCGAACCTCTTCGAGGAGATCGTGACCAACTCGAGCGTGATCCGGGCCGAGGACCAGAAGGAGATCCTCCGGCAGCTCGCGGCGAGCAGCCGAAAGATCGCCGGCCACCAGTCCCTGCGGCCGAGCAGCTTCAGCAGCATCGGCTCCCAGGTCGTCCACGAGGGCTACCTCTTCAAGTACAGCTCCGACTTCAAGTGGAAGAAGCGCTACTTTATGATCCAGAATAACATGCTCCAGATCTCGATCACGGATAAACCGGAGATGGACTCCGTCCCGCCGAAATCGACGGGGCTGGAGGCCGTCATCGATGCGTTTCCCGTCCCCGAGGCGTACTGCCGCTCGCACCCGAATCAGCTCGTTATTTGGTTTAGTAATGGCCAGAAGATTATCGCCATGGCAAACTCACCCGAGGAACGCGATACGTGGCTGTTGAAAATTCAGTTGGCATGTGGAATGTGAAGGAATAGGAGGGGGGGGAGGGGGAGGAGGAGAGCGAAGGGAGAAAAGAAACAGAATATCTCGATTGAGCAGACGCGCGGATACGAAAAAGCATACCAATTTTCATACACCTTGGCTTCTTACGTGTATATTCTTACTCGGTCGAATGGGTTTACCCTTAAAAAGGCGTAATCTCCCTTTTCTTCCTTTTCTCCCCATTCACGCCATGAATGTAATCTAAATAATATCTATATCTATCTATTTGTCTATCTATATCTATATCTATCTATTTATATAAATCTAAATATATCAATAATAATCATAATAATAAAAATGCGTTAACGTAGGCTTATATCCGTCTATACACGTGTGTTTAAAGGATTATAAATGCCTATTTTTGGGCATTCACACAAAAGTTAGTGCATAGAGGGAGGATGGTAGTCATCTTTGGGAGGCAGCTTGGGCCCTGAAAGAGGCGACACTTGTTTATGAAGATAGATAAACTAGCATGACATCTTTCTAATATCTAATTTGATATTCTTATTACTTAATATTTCTTCTTTATCACGCAACAATTCATTTTCATATTATTTCTACGTAAAATGTCCGAATGCAGCGGATAAAGTATGTTTGATCACTCTGTTATACACATTACTCTTGGCTCTAGGTTAACTTTTTTTCTCACTTTTTTCCCTTTGCGAGTCTATGTCAAGTACCTTTGAACCGTTTGCATATTGCAGCCATGAGCTTTTATTTCATTATACATATTCTTATTCCGATTCCTTTTCAAGGAGTATGTTATATATAGATTTTTACCCCTTCCCGCGTTCTTTATTCTTCTCTCCTTTATTATTATTACTAAATCAATGATTGTTTTTGCTGTACCTTAGATCCTCTACTCTACCATTTTTTTTAACTGTTTAGCTACAAATTATTTAGCCTTTGACACGCAAAAACGTGCATACGTGTGCGTGCCTATCTATGAAAGGAATTCATGAAGATACCTATTTGTAATTTACACCCATACACATACACAGGTAGGGGATAATTCGAGTGTTTGATTATTATTAAAGTCTTTTCCACAATTAAAAATGCAGGAAGTTGCTTTACCGCCTCAAGAGACAGGGACCTATTGCCTCTCGAGATTGGAGGGCTTCACTGGAGTCGGAGAAGGTGCAGATGCTGCTGCGCAAGAACCACCACCACACACCAGCCATGAGGGACCGAGGATGAAATTGCGGCTTAGGGATCTCCAGCGTCGTAGCGCCGAAGAGAACAAAGCCGTTTCTCTCCTGAAAAATGGTTCTACAAACTGCACCGCGATGCTTGCTGCCTGCCATACACTTCTGAGAGGAGAAGGCAGGCCTAGAAAGCGTCCAATGTCAACGAACAGCCCTGCTAACGCTATTGTCGAGCAGGACGCCTCGCAGGCGTGCCCAGGAGGTTCCTTCGCCGCAGATTCGTCGGCTTACGCCGCTCCATCCTTTTCCGAGGTTCCCTCATCGAGTTCGAAGGGGCGGCGCCTTTTTCGAGGATCGTCGACGCGTCTTTGGTCGAATCTGCCCGGGGTGAACAGCAGAGTCAACACGCCGGAAGGGTCCGCCGAGCTCGTGCATCCTTTGGTTGCACTCCAAATTCTGGGGAGTGTCGATTTCAACGAGGCCTTTCTGGATTCCTTATTGCCTCATTTGGTTCTGCATCGATCCCTCCGAGCGGGTGGGGGGCCTCAAGAGGCCTTTGGAGGGCCGCGCTGTCGGGATTTACCCCCTCGCGAGCCGGAAAACTTGCCTTCGGAATCTCTTCCTGTGCGCGTTGAGCACGTCGAGGACGCCATTTTCCACGTTCGCGTCGACCCCTCCCAGCCTTCGCCGATTCAACCCCTCCTGGAGGCGTGGAAAGGCAGCCTCGCGGGCGATATCGATGGGCTGGAGTTCTTCCTAACACCTTTAGTCGACGAGGGGCTGCCCGCTATACGGGCACTTCAAACGCCGTCCACATCGTCGAGGACATCGATGGCCAGATCGCGGGATGGCGAGCGGAACCTGAACCGTTTGGCGGAGGACGGCGGCCTCTCGCAAAGCTTCTCGGCATCCAACTCCCTCCCTCCACTCGACGGCCCGATTATCTTTCGCGGCACCCCGGCGACGTGGATTCTGAACTTTCGCGGAAAACGCGAGGCCGAGCGGGAGTTTCGCGAGGCCGGGGGGCTGACAAGGACCGCCTCTTTCTCTTTTGCAGGGTTTGAAGGCTCAAACGTGGCGTGTTTGCGAAAGTATTGCACGGCGACGGCGCTGTATTTCGCCTTGATACGCGCCGGCGTATGCGCGGGCGAGGGGTTCCCCTTCCTCGCCGTCCAGCGAATGACCTGGGGCGATTTACTCGCCGGGGGCGAGGTTCAGGCGCAGCTCCGGCGGCTGGCCGAGGATCGCCAGGACGGGCTCGCGCGCGCGATGCTCGGGAAGCTGCGGGAGTCGCCGGGGGAGCAGATCCCCGTCGCCGTGACCCTCCCCGCACCGCTCAAAGGGCGCGTGCGCGCGCTCCCCGTCGTCGCCCGCCGCGCCGGGGGCTCCTTTCGCGGAGCCCGCCCTCCTCTTTTTTATCTTTCTTCTTCTTTTTCGCCGTCTTTCACGTTGAGCTCGCACGAGCCCTTCACGGACGCCGAGGTCTTCCAGCTCTTCTACCTCCAACTCGTCCTGCGCGCCCTCTTCGACGTTCGGCTGCCCTCTCCCGCGGGGCTGCGGCCGGACCGGCTGTGGGCGCGCGCGCAGGCCGCGCGGGGCCTCGCCTTCGCCGATCCCGACGACGCCGCCGCCTGGATCCTCTTCCCGCCGCGCTCGCGCACGCTCGGGGTCGTCGACCTCGCGCGCGCGACCCTCCCGGCCTACGCGGGGGAGCTCAAGGAGACTAAAAAAGGGGGAAATAACGAAAATAAAAACGACGACGAAGAGGAGGAGGAGGAGGGAATGCCGCTTTTCGGCGCCTGCGCGGGGACGCGCTGCCTGACGCGGCTGGGCTACGCCGCTGTGGGGTGGGCGGCGGGGCTGCGGATCACCTCCCCGCGCGCGGCGGCGGCGGCCCTCCGCGGCCTTTTCGCGCACTTCCGCGCGGCCTACGGCGGGCCTCGAGGGGGGGGCGATCCGCGGCCGCGCGTCTTCGACTGCTCCGCGCGCGCGCTCGCGCGGATGCGGGCGGCGAACGCGCCGCTGGCGGGGTTTTTCGTCGGCGTGGCCCCCCCCCCGCCGGCGGGCCGGGGCCTGCGCGCGCGCTGCCGCCGATACGCGCGGACGGCCGAAATTTCGCTCTTCGACGGCTCGACGGCGGCGATTCGGCTGCGCGGGCGCCTCGGGCGGGGGGGGAGCAGCGTCGTCTTCCGCGGGGTCTACGGCCAGCGGGAGGCCGCGGTCGCCGTGAAGGTCTTCGTGGTCCCGGCGGGCCGCTCGCACGCGGACTACGTCCGGGACTCCCTCGCCGACGTCTTCTTCGGCGCCCTGATGAACCTCTGCGAGGAGCACCACGTCATGAAGACCTGCAGGATGCACGACTTCGTCGTGAGCGCAACCCCGCCCGACGGGCTCGCCGCCGACGATCTACGCGAGCTCCACGGCGGCGCCGAGGTTCCCCCGGTGAAGCTCTGCTATCTCGTGATGAATCTCATGGACGGCACCCTGGGCCGCTTCCTCAACGAAAACGACCCCGGCTACGATCCCCTGTACGATACCCTGGAGAACAGCCCTCTGCGGCCCGGCGAGCTCTTCCAGCTCCTCTACGCCCAGCTCGCGATGAAGTACCTCTTCGACTGGAAGGTGCTCGACATGATGCTGAACGGCCAGCTCCGCGGCGATAACATCGGCTTTCGCTATCTTTCCTCGCCGGGGGAAAGGACGTCGTTGGCGTCGTCCGGGGGGAAAAAAACGAGGCGGTCCTATCGGGGCATCCTCGTCGTTTATCAAGAGACGCCGCAGGCCGCGATTCGCTACCTGCGCTTTCCCGCCGAGGATTCCGACGGGGCCTCGCGGCCGCTTCGGTTTATTTTCTTTTTAGACCTCGCGCAGGGCACCCAGCCGGAGGTGAATCGACTCGTGGAAAAAGGGCGCATCGGCGAGTGCGTGTTGAGTTCGTGCGTGGAGGAGGACGGCTTTGGGCGCTATTGGCCCCCGCACGAGCTCTATTGCCGCTACCTCGACGTGAGCGGGGTCGCCGACGAGGTCGTCGCCTGGGGGAGCCGTCTGCGCATCCATTCCAAGAACGACGCGCGCGAGGCGCTCCATCAGCTTTTCGAGCTTTATTACCCCCAATACAGGGTCGAAAACCCCGCGGAGGAGATCTGGCAAACGCACGCGGTCTACGAGTGGAAGGCGGAGGTGGTTTCGAAATTGAGCGCGTCGAACGTTTTCCTTCCAGGCGATTCGGGCTTCCCCGATGACGCGTGTGCGATGGAAGGGTTGTCGTGCTAGGGGTCGTGAGAGCTCATTATCAGTTATCGTAAACCACTTCTTTCCCTTCCTTTTAAATCGCTCCCTTTGATGATCCGAAATGTCTGTTTCCTGGAGAATGCACTATATTGTTATTCTTTTCTTTTTTGTTTGTTTGTTTGTGTGTGTGTGTGGGTAATTTATATTCTTTACTAACGTTTGGAGGGCTCTTTATGCCTTCTCAGCCTTATTATGTGCATTAAGGGAGACTTTTGTTTCCATCTATGTATTACACCGGTGCTTCTCATTTGGCAATCTGTAGATAGAAGGTTTCTCATCCTTTCGTGTTTGACGCGGCCCGCCAGACGTGAACAGGGAGATATCGATAAGAAGGAGGAGGAACTGTAGGAAGGATCTGTACCCGAGAGGGCTGACGGTTTCTTTATCATCGTGATAATTTCTACCCTTCTCAGTGATGCGTTGGGTTTCCTCTCTGACAAGATGTCAGGATAGGATTCTATCCAATCTATTCCACACAAAAATTAAGTAATTTTCCCCTATGTTTTTCCTTTTTTTTTTCCTTTTTTTTTTTTTTTTGAAAAGTTAAACGTAAAATCCCCATTAGGATTACGCCATGTCCGTGGAAGGAGGGCAGACAACGAAGCGGAAACTCACCCCCGAAGAGCTCCAGAAGAGTGTGGAGCGCCTCACCCGTCCCCCTCGCCGCGAGTACGAGCTCAAACCGCTTGTGGAAAAGCGCACGATCACATCGGAGGGGCTTGAAAAGCATATTAAACACTTATACGATGACTCCCTCGCGCGCCGTCAGCGCGAACACGAGGCGGTGGCTCAACAAATGAAGGCGGAAATTCTCAAAAACTCGATTTTAACGATCGCCCAGATCGACTCGGACGAGGAGGCAAAGATGGTGAATCGCCTTTACGAGCAGTCCATTCAACGAAAGGAGCGAAACTTTGCAGATTTATATAATCAAGCGATCACTTTGCAGAAAACCCCCGAGAAGAAGCTGACGCGCAAAGAGCAGGAAAAGATCACGCAGTATTTTTATAATGAAGGAATGCAGCGAGAGCGGGATAGGCATATCGCGTTGTATGAAAAGTATGTATTGAATCGCAGAATTCAAACAGCACGCCCGACGGTGTTTGAATCGGAAAGCTAAAGGACTGAGTTGCTTCGCGGAAATTAGACGGAAAATAGATTACAATGAGTGAGAACGAGAGAGGGGAGGGGAGGAGGCAGGCTTGAATAGAATGTCAACTCCTTTACCAGAATATACCCTTCTTTTCCATCCTTCGCTTCAGAAATGGCAAAGAATATAGTGAATGAGATTCGTTTAAAGCGAAGTTAAAATGTATATTATGTGTAGGTCGAATACCTCAAAAAGAAGAAGCTGTTGCTTTAGCCTTCTTCTTAGGCAATCCCAAAATACTTTTCATTCGAATGAAACAAGGAGGAAAATTATTGTTATTTATTATTTCTTTTTCTCACTGTGCATTAATTATAAGCGTGGAGGAGGATCCTGTTTTTTATTTATTCTCATAATTCTCGGCTGACATTGAATCGTGTGTTGCGCTCTCTTTCTGTCTCCCATTATTTATGTGAACAATTTGATAGAAGGGTGAATATAGTTAGAAAGAAGTCTGCTTTCTTATATTTTGCTACCATTGAAGCGGTACTTTTTTTTCGCACACAGAAAACATTTCGCTCATAATATGTGTAGTAGTGGGTAGAGCTCTGGACAACTATGGATACCACACGGTTGTGCTTACGAGATGGACATTAGGCATGAATGAATAATTAGGTTTCGTGGCTTACGAAAGGTGGGCTTTTTGATCAAGGAAATATTCATGATTTCCTCCCCCCCCCCCAAATAGCTTTTCTGCTCGCTAAAAGCGCGGGGAGAGTTGGGAAAACTAAAATCATGTTTGCGTTTAATGGCAATCCTACACCTGTTGGCCTCATCATTACCCAACACAAGGAAGATCTCTAATGCACAATCTCATGATGCATGCATAGCGCTTCATTCTTTTTGCACAAGGAACATTTTTAAATTCCAAGGCTCCGCTTTAAATGTGAGTGAGTGTTTGTTTTTCTGCTTTGGTTTTGAATTTGTACTTTAGGAGGTTCCGAATGATCGGCTATATTCATTAGATAAGGATGCTATTTATGTATTTGAAAATTCTCCTTTCCCCTTCTGCATCCATTCACATATAGACGCGTGCATATTGACACAGATAAGGCGGGATTTGTAACCAAAGTGGGTTAATAAACACGGCGCGCGTATTTATTTATTTAGCTTTATAGGTGTGCCGAATCTGGTTTCAACCCACTCCTCGTTTTATTAAGTTAGTGCGCACTAATTCTTCGATCGCTTTCGTTTGAGAAGAGAATCATGCTCTTGATTAGCTGGAACGTGGCGGGCTGGTCGTCCACTGTGCGAGCGATTCGAGAGAGCTACGGAAGCGTGGCGCGTTTTTTTCACTTGACGGGGGCTGATATTATCTGTTTGCAGGAATGCAAAGGATCGTGGGAGAAGCTCCAGGCGAAGCCAATTGAAATGGGTGCCGAGGATCCCCCTGTCTCGAAGCGTTGCCTTCCAAAAGGTGCCCCTCCCCCCCTCCCAAACTCTTCTATTTCATATCCCGAGGTGGAGGATCGTAGTGCAGGGGTTATGGGAGAGAATATGCAGGATTGGGAATCTTTTTGGTCCTTTAGTGACAAGGTTCACAAAGGTTTTAACGGTGTAGTTACTTTTGTGCGAAAAGGCCTCACTCTCGCCTGCGATGCGCGGCCTTTTGACAAGGATGATTTGAACGATGAGGGTCGGGTAGTAGTAACCTATCACAGCGCCTTTGTTCTCTTTAACGTCTACGTTCCCAACGCCAGAGGAAGTGTGCGAAGTGAGTACAAGAAATACTTTTTGAATTCGCTTGTTTCTTTGATGGATCGCGTCCGAAAGGCGACGAAAAAGCCTTTGATTTTGATGGGGGATTTAAACATGACGTATCGCGCGGAAGACGCTGCCTGGACACTACGCCGTCTTGATGTCGGCAAAATGGTGGAATTAAATCGTCAATGTAGGGCGCTCACAGATGAAACATGGGAGCGAAGCTATCCCTATCTTTCAAAGCTAGCGCTTTCTCGCCTGACCTCTTCTGTAGTCTATCTGCTTTGGCTCCGCGCCCTAGAGATGTTGAACACGTCAGACTCTTCCTCATCCTCTCCTTTGCAGAAAATTGACGATAAAAATGTATCTAGTGCAGTAAGCGTTGACAGAGAATCCAGAAAAAACTCTTCTCAAAGCTCTATTCAAACTAGTGTCGTTTCGGTGGATTCCCGTATCCGTGATGAGTACGACAGGGGAGCTTCTGAGATTCAGAAGGAGCTTCAAATTGAGAAGCTAAAAAAACTTCGTCTGGTGTCGACACAGTCAAATTCCTCAAAGAAGGAACTCCTGTGCACGACCTCTTCATCACAACCGAGCGTACGGAGTTCCCTTGAATCAACGAATCCATCTATTACCCTTGAGGAGCTTTACAAGGCTGGCTTTTCCAGCGTCTTTGTCGATGAAATCGCCACCAACGCCAACACCAGCGGCTCACAAAACCGAGATTTATACGCACTAACGAGGTATTGCGGTTTGCCTCCCCAGGATGACGAATACATCGCGCTCTTCTGCAGGCTTTTGCATCATCCCTACGCGCAAAATAGTACTTCAGCAGAGGGTAATTTCACCACTGCGATGTATGATACCTTTACGATTTCACAAGTGGAAGGCTGCCGCGCGGAGTTTTCTTCATTTGCGTACTGCCCTTGTCCATTCACTTGCTGGGATCAATCACGGAACCGGCGGCAGATAAACGAGGGAACTCGGCTAGATTACATCCTCGTTGACGCCGAGCTCGCACCATATGTGACCCCTCCCACGGGAAGCGAAAACAACCTATTCAATCACAACCACAATACAAATCAAAACGATTATCGTATCCCTACTGGCCCTTCCCATTTGCGTTACGACGACGAGGAGGAGTTTTTCAGCGAGTTTAGTGGAAGGGCCCGCGCACAGGGGATTTGTCGAGCGAGGGCGGATGGGTTATACCCACCCGCCGCCTTCGATCGCTCCGGAATTCCGCCGCTCAGCCGAAACGCGCTGGATATTCCCTTCCGCGGACTCCCCTCTACGGGGTTATTTCTCACCCCGCCTCAATTCAGCGATCATATCGGGGTGTGCGCGCACTTTCGCCCTTGCATCATCTTAGAACCACATAGGGAAAAGATCTCGGGATCTGTCAAATGCCTGTATCGACCTCCTGTTAGTTTGCGCTCGTTTATTATGAAGCCGCCGCCTCCAAAGTCGGCACCAGCCACGCATATAGTTGAAAAAGCAGCAGACCTCACAAGGAACGGCGGGCAGAATTCTAAATTAGTTAGTGAAGAAAAAGTAACCGTTTCACCAAAGAAGAAGAGCCAGAAGGTTGAAGTAGGTAATGGATCGACCGAGATTATCGACTTAGACAATGTATCTGGTCCAGAAAAGGCTGCATGATCTATAAAAGGAAGGGAGGGGAAGTATTCACATACCGCATTACTTTAATTTATATAGATATATATATACATAATTGATCTTGTTGCTTGTAGGATAAACTATGCAACCACCCATTCCAATTTTTGCCGTTTAGGGAAAAGAACCCTCTTCTCCATTATTTTAATCAACCCTCATTTCTCTTCATGATGGTGATCTTAGCATGTGCATATCTACAATAGCCTTGCCTTTTGTTTCTTTAAATTTCTACACAAGTTCTATCTATTTTTCCCTTCCCTACATTATATATATATATATATATATATATATATATATACATATATAGGTACCTTTGTATATCAAAATATTCTAAGGCTTAGCTGTAAGGGAATGTTAGAGCGTGCGAATGTTGCTACAGTGCGGGCGAAGGAGTTCCTCGCCAATACCGGTAGTGTTCTTTCCAAGGCGCAATCCCTCGTCTCCGGTGATTCCCAAATCTTCGCCGTTGCCCCCAAGAGCAGTGAGATTCGCCAAGCGCTTTGTTCTAACTCCGTCTATGACAAAATGTACGGAATGAAGGTGATTACCGCGCAAATCTGCAAAGGCTCTGATATGCAGTCTTTCTTTACCGATGTGGTGAAGAACATTCACGAGCCCTCAATGGAGCTTCGGAAGTTGATCTACATGTTTGTTGTGCACTATGCTCATGTCTGCCCGAACGAGGCGCTTCTTTCTATTTCAGCGTTCCAGAAAGATCTGACGGATGCGAATATACATGTACGCGCACTCGCATTACGCATGCTTTGCTCAATTAGCATTCCCACCATTCACCCTGTCGTGATGGTTGCGCTGAGGAAATGCGCGAAAGATCAGGCGCCCATTGTTCGCAAGGCCGCCGCGATTGGCCTCCTAAAGGCGCACACAATCTGCAAAACGAATGTTCAGACGGATAGCATCTACCAGGTTTTGCAGGACCTCCTAGGAGACCGCAACCCCGATGTGATCGGGACGGCTGTTATGGTCTTCCAAAGGATCGCGCCGGATCGCGAGGATCTGCTGCACCCCGTCTTTCGAAAGATCTGCCGGGAGCTGCCGAACTGCGAGGAGTGGGCGCAGGAGGCGATCCTGCGCGTGTTGCTGCGCTACGCGCGACGTCAGTTTTGCGACCCCGCGCTGCCGCCCGCGGCGGCGTCCGCGTCCTCGTCCGCGTCCTCGTCCTCGTCGCTGGGTCTGGCGTTTCCTAGGGCGGGCGGCGCGGCGGCGGGCATGAGCCCCGACCACGAGCTCCTCCTCCGCGCCGCGCGCGCGCTCCTGACGAGCCTGAGCGCGGCCGTCGTCGTGGCCGCCAGCGCAGTCCTCCTGCACTGCGGGCCGCCCGACGCGCTCGACGACGCGGCGGCCCCGCTGGTCCGCGTCTACCGCCACGCGGCGGCCGGCCGCGCCGCCCTGCTGGGCGTCCTCGACGTCCTCGCGCGGCGCCGCCCGGCGGCCCTCGCGCCGTACCTCGCCGAGTTCTTTCTGCTCCCGACCGACGGCGCGGAGGCGGGGTGGGCGAAGCACCGGCTGCTCGCCCGCCTCGTGCGCGGCCCCACCCTCGCCGCCGTCGAGGCCGAGTACGCCGCGTACCTCCGCGCCCCGCAGCCCCGCGCGGTCACCGCCGCCGTCCGCGGCCTCGCCGGCGTCTGCCGCCACCACCCCGCCCTCGCCCCGCGCGGGATGCGACGGCTGCTCCGCCTGCTCCTCCGCCAGGCGGCCCCGGGGCTCACGGGCGGTGCCACCGCCGCAGGGGCTGTGACAACAGGAGGAAGTGGCACCGCCGCAGGGGCTGTGACAACAGGAGGAAGTGGCACCGCCGCAGGGGCTGTGACAACAGGGCGCGGTGGGACAGGGGCCGCGAAGGGGGTGGCCGCGGAGGAGGCGGAGACGACGGCGGCGGCCGTCGGGGTGCTGCGGCTGCTGATCGCGGGGCAGGGGAAGCCGGGCGGGGATCGCGTGGAGGGCGCGCGGGTGGTGTTTCGCCTCCTGCGCGATACCATGCGCGGCGCGATCACGCAGCCGACCGCGCTCGCCACGGTGCTTTGGCTGGTCGGGGAGAGCCTTCCCTACCACGTCGCGATGGCGGCCGCCGCGCCGGATTGCTTTCGGGTGTTTGTGCGAAAATTCATCTCCCTCAAGCCGAACGTGAAGGAGGAGGTGCTGCGGTTGGGGTGTAAGGTCTGGTTGCATCTCGAGGGCAAAGGGGCGCTGGTGGAGCGGTTTAGGAAGATCTTCACCTTTGCGTTGGAGCTCGCGAAGTATGATGACTACTACGTCATCCGGGACCACGCACGGATGCTCGAGTGCGCTCTGGAGCGCGAAAGCGACGCGTTCAAGGCGCTTAAGACGACGCTTCTGAGCGAAAAGAGCCCTCCAGTGGTGAACGAACCGCATCCCAAGTGTTCTGGCTATGAGCTCGGTACCTTTTCACAGCTCTGGGGGCATCCCGTCGGGGCCTACGAGGAGCTCCCTGCGTGGCGGGTGGAGCCCCCGGACGATACGCTCCGGATTCCCCCAGAGGAAGCCGCTTTGGAGTCCAAATTTGAGAAAGAGGACGACAACCTCGCGAGCCACTCTCTCTCCCTTGATTTTTACGATGACTCCAGCGAAATGGAGAGCAGTGATGACGACTCGGACGCAAGCAGCAGTGGTAGTGCATCGGGGAGTAACGAATCCAGCACGGAGGCGTCTGAAATGTCTGAAGAAATGGAAAGCGACTCCCTACTCTCCAACTCCTGGCGTCAGGGCTTACGGGTTCGCCCAGCTCCAATTTTAAATACTAGGCCAGCTCCAGCGGCAGGAGGGAAAATTATCGTGAGATTTAACAAAAGCGTCTACCCAGAGGCAACACCTTCGACAATGAAATCGCCGACAGAGGTCGCACCACCGATTTCCTCAACCCCGACAGCGCTCTGTGATGCTCCTAACCAGACCGAGGCCGCGCGTACGGAATCCTATGAAGAAGATGGAGGCCAAGCCTGAGTTCCCAGTTAAAAGTCAATCATGCCGATTAGAGCGTATCTTAAGATGGTTATGAAGTCACGTTGTTTGAATATCGCCTTTCTTTTTTTTTGATTGTTTTTTTCACAGGCGAGAATGAACTACGTTTTCACATCTGGACTCATGTGCATACGACATCCTAGCTACTGACTGGTTGTTTTAATGTACTTTTGTGTGTAAAAAAAAAGGTGAAGGAGAGGGGATGGGTGGAAATGCGATAGTGTATGAGCAAGAGAAGGAAAATTGCCTCTCTTAATCAGTTGAGAAATATTGGAAGTGCGAATTAAATTAACCAAAAGGACTTTAACTGAAATACCAAGAAGGAGTTATCGACATTATATATATAATGTCCGCTGAATTGCCTCGGCATTTATATTTCTTATCTCTTTTATTTTAGCATTTGCATGCTGCAAAGGATCATTCATCTTTAACGCTCTTTTTTATCTTTTGCGTATTTCTCCAACAGATGTGTTGTCATCTTTTACGATAGCAGTCCCTTGTTCTAACTATACGCAGCATATTATATTTGATAAACATTAGTTGAAGTCATACAACAAACAAAAAGGTTAGTCGAACTCAACGGTTCCACTAAGTAGATAAAACACCTTTTATAAACTTTCAGAATCATATATATCTTTTTAAAGATAGAATAAAATACCATCTAGCACGAATAACTGATAGGGTTTTTTCTGCTTACACACCTATAGAGTACTATTGATTGCAACGTTTTTGCTCTTTCTTTTTGTTGCTGGATTGGGTTTCTTTTTGCAGAAATACGGAATACAATCCTTTTTTTTGCGCCTCAACACATATCTGTCATATACGGCGCTATAACTTCATTCAAGTTGAATTTTCGGTTCTATTTTTTTTTTGAATTACATTCACGTCGTTGGGTCTCAAGTTAGCTTTGTCCCTTTTTTGAGATTAGGATTTTGGTGAATTTGCAAAACCTAGTGTTTTTGCTTTGATATACATCAGGGAAAAATACACAATCAAAGATATTTGAAATAAACATTATCGCGAATAATTCTGAAAGGGTAGATAGTAATCTCGTAAAACTAACTAGATTATTGTTATTATCATTATTTCATAACTGTTGAATTTTGTGTTGACCAGGGGGATCTTTCTCCAAACACATACATACACCTATTGCAGATTCCATTAGCGTTCAAGAAAGTAAAATAATGTCCTACATGGATACGATGAGTGATACCCCTATGAGTATCAAGGGTGAGATGTGGTTGTGTGCCGACAGTCGAAAGCCAGCTAAAGTTGGTGCTGGGCGTGGGATTAAAAACTACATAACGATTAATATAAACCGCTTCGTTGTCTATTCTTCCCGCTCTCAGCAAGGGAGACAGATCAACGAAATCCCTTTCCGAAGTATGAAACGAGTTGCCTGGTTTACGCACCACCCTAAGCAATCCCCGACAGCTGAGGGTGGTAGCGGTGTGAAGGCCGCTCGCCGTCGACCCGACGCCACCGTAGCGGCCTCGAAAAACGTACCGTACTACTACCTCATCGTCGAGTTCCTTTTAGACCAGGTTGATATTTCCTCGCAGTACAGTAGTAAACGTGAACGGGTGGTATTGTGCACAGACGACCAGCAGGATTTCTATTTATGGAAGCGCTTCATAGAGGAGTACGAACTTCCGCCACTACGCCCGGAAAGGTATATCAATTTGAGCGTAGAAAGGGGGATAAGGGCGCGGGCTGAGAACCTGGTAGGGGGCGCGCCCGACCACGATGACATCACCAGCGAGGATGAGTCCTTTTCGATTAGTCATACTCCACGAAATCAAGATAATAATATTGCCTCGCGATCGGGAGCGTTGCTTGCTGAACTGCAGCAGTGGCGTAATCGTGCCGTGGCGTTGGTGAATGATCTTGCTTGCATGACAAACTCTACCCTCCAAGTAAAAGGAGCTGAGGTATTTGACCCACGGAGTGGGGGACGCTCCTGGGATGAACACGTGGAGAGGCTCCTGCAGAGCGTTGGGCGAGGCTTAAAACCTATGTTAATGCCCATCGGTACCTCGGTGGGGGTGCTAGACTCACCACCTTTGGCATCCTCGCGGCTACCCCCTCCCAGCATTACTAGCGCTTCTACGGATTTATTATCTATCAAGGCTGGCTTAGCAAATCTCAGACCACAGCAAGTATTGTCCCTGCCTAGTTTTGTTGGGGAGAAATGCGACCTTAGGGCGAATGCCGATGCTGTGGATTCTTTGGAGGAAGACAGGCGTAAAACGACGTTGAAGGGTATGGTGTCGCACGACCCTAGCGGCGAGGCCTCTCCAGGCGACCGCGTTCGCCACGGAGACCCTCATTCTGACCACGTAGCGCAGTTGAATGAGGTAATTGGGCAATGGAATAGATTATATGAGCGTTTTTGTGGTGCCGATGATGCGGGTGTGGGTAATCAACCATCTGAAACCAGAATCTTAGTCACCACCACCACACAGTTAGGCAATGGGAGACTCCAAAAATTGCGCATCAGGGCTTTAGAGAACCTTCTGGAAGAGGTGGCAGCGGCGCGGAGTTTGGAGAAGCCACACCGGCATATGTCTGCAAATACGGACGAAAGTGAACCTCTCAACACTAGTTTATCCCAACAGAATCTGATGGCGATGAGGTTGGCCATAAATAAGAAATCTTTAGAATTCGAACATCTAGAGCAGGCATCGTTTGATCTGGGCAGGAGATTCAAGATTATGGAGCGGTTTACCACGCAATGTTTGATGGCCTACAGTAGTGTCGTAGAGGAGCTTCTTCAGACTAATTATCGCGAGTTCTGTTCTCTACATAGTACGTTTCTTTCATTACTACACGAAGGTGCGAGTTATTACAGGGTTCAAAATATGCAAATCACCGCGTCTCACCCCACTGATTCATCAACGACGAACACGGCGTCTACGGAGAAGATTGCCGTCTCGGTGGCCCATTTAGAAGCTATTAAAGCCCTTGAGCAAGAGCGCCAAGCGGTAAATCAAAAACAGGAGCAACTCGAGGCCGTAATGCAGGAATTAGACTTACTCCGGCAGGAGCGCGATCGCGAGATTAAAGAGGTTAAGACCAATTTCCTCATAGCTAAAGAGGTGTGGCAATCTGATTGTGTCGTTATAAGCGCCAAACTTCGGGCGTTTCAACCTGAGCTTCTTGACCTGAGCACTTCACTACAAAGTACAGCAATGTATGACAGAGATTCGATGCACGCACCCGCCAGCGCACGAAGCGGTGAGCATCAAAGGTTCGTTGAAACACCAAGGGCCTGGAACAATGCTCCAGACACGGCTCAAAACAAAGAGCAAATAATGAGGTGGTCCATAAAGCTAGCTACAGATGGGGATAAAATGACCGATCTCACAAGTACTATAGAGAGTGAAGCTGCACTTTGCGCACACTCCGCAAAGCAGCTTCAGAAATTCCATGAGTGGATCCTTTCTGATGTTGCACCTCTAAATGCCTATAATAATAATAATAACCCACTAGAAATGACGAAGAACACAGTCGAAGGTTATACACGTCTCATGCGGGAAGTTGAAAAGGAGATAGGAGACATTCAAAAGCCGGAAAGAAATATTCAGGAAATCGCCCTGAAATTAAAACCCACTATAAAAAGATTAATGGAAGAAAAACAAACACTTCATGAGACGATCGACATGAAGGAAAAAGAGATGCAGATAGTGTTTAAAGATATTAAAGAGGAAATCGAAGCCCTTGAACTAGACCTCTTCAACATGAATTCTAAAGAAACCGATCAAGTAGGCAGCTCTTTCTGCATAAGTAAACTGAAAGCATTCCGCAAGGTATGCTCTACAGTAAATGCTAGTATCGTAAATACACTAGAAGAAGATAATGCAGAGAAAGGATCAATCGCTCTAATACCGCTATGTGAAAGAATGGTAAGTAAATTAAAAGAAATTAAAGAAAAAGAGGCAAAATACCGCGCACTGGTCGGCACCGACGGCGCCAGGCGAGACGAAGAGGACCCGTCGACGCGCGCGGACTGCCTGCGTGGCATCGAGAGCGCG
>MJCC01000008.1:419769-432130 GCA_001766655.1 Phytomonas francai
CCGCAGCGCAGCGGGAGGAGCAGCTGACCGCGCAGCTGGCGGAGGCTGCCGCGGAGCAGCGCGACCTGGCGGAGCAGCTTGCAGCGCTCGAGGCCGAGAAGGAGGCGTACCGCGCACTGGTCGGCACCGACGGCGCCAGGCGAGACGAAGAGGATCTGTTGAAGCACAACGACTCATTTCCTTTAGCTCCTTCTTTACCCGTATCACAGACGGCAGTTAATTCTCTTTCGAATCCTTTATCGTATGATATTTCCTTTATTATTTCCTTGTTGGATGTTATTTCTCGGGAAGCAGAGGGTCGTTGTTGCTTATGCTATCATTCCTTTTTCAATCAGCCCTTTTTGCGTCAGTTTTTATCTTTTTCGCATGACTTTATGCGCATCGCAAATTCTTTATCGTGCTCGCCATCTGATGTCCTTGATGAATTACAGTTTTTGCTGCATGAGAAGATTAAACTTAAGTCGTTGGACTCTGGAAGGAGCGAAATGTTTAATTTGAGGCAAACTTGTGAAGAACTTCGCATGGCAATTCGCCATGCTGTTTTGCTCATGGATCCCAATTCCTCCATTGATTCCGATCAGGAATTGCTCTCTAGTTTGGAGAATGCTACCGCTCGTACCACTAATAGTCTTCAACTTGCTTCTTCTAAGATAGAAAATCTCGAAAAACAAACAAGCAGGTTGACAACAGATTGTCAATTGCTTCGTAGGGGTACTTCGTATGTGTGCTATGCTCTCAGAAACCTATGGAAGAGTAACGAAACGTCTAAATTTGTTTTAGGTGATGCCGAAACTTGCTCCTCTGCTCTGCTCGAACAGCAACTTAAACTCGCACTAGAAGAATTTACGATAATTCACCACGACTTTTTGAAGGTTATTGAAGAGATCTATCATAATTTATCTGAATTGCCCTATTGGAAGGAGGAACAGTCATGTTTCACTAAATTCTTACCTTCATCAGGGGAAGAACTGGTTAAAGGGCGACTCCGGCTTCTACCGCGGCTGTCGGAACGCGCTAAGGAGGAGGTTTTCCACTGCAGACAGCTCATTGAGCAACTGGAAAAGGCGCAAGAGGCTGCGTATTTGGATGCACATGTGTTAACTGAAGCGGTTTCTTTAGCAAACCAGCGCCTTGATGTAGAGTGGCGAACTTGCTCGAAATCTCCCGCTGAGGATAGCCTAACACGCTTCTCTATCACAATGCCGGGTGCTGGAGAGGCAGCTGAAGGAGTGGTTAAATTCTCTTCCGTGGAGCTTGCGGAGTTGCTCAATCAGCGTACCCAACGCGCCACTCACACTCTTCGCGATTGGCAGCGTTGCATGAGTGAGGTCAATACACATATTTCAGAGGTCTTGGCTCCTCCTCCAACGCTGGAAAGCGGCGACAGTGGTCAGCTTTCGTTAACAGAGCGACTGAGCACTTTGTCAAGCGCTGCTATTTCGGAGCTGATCGCGCTTCGGGCGCAGCTTGAGGCCGCCCGTCGTACCCTGCAAACGGGAGAAGACGGCTGGGAAGGGAAGTCGAAGGTGTGGGCAGAGGAAAAGGCAATGCATTTGGAGCAACACAAAACGGACCAGGCGCTTTACGAGGAGATAAGAAACGCGTTGCGTTCCGGCCAAAATGAATGGGAAACCCATAAAACAAGCTTGCTTGCTTTATTGAATGTCTGGAAGGGTTTTGGTACTGATGTGGTGTTGATCACGGGGTTTCCTCAAGCTACCACAGAACATCCCATTGTAGACACCCAAAGCCTTGATGTCTTACGCGTTTACCTTAAGGACGTTAGTGACCATTGCACTCGTATCTTGGAGAGCGGCTTCCATGCTCAGAAACGAGAAAAACAATACATCACGATATTGGCGGAGAAGGAAGAGGCACTAAGTGTAGCCGATCAATCCTCTACCGTAAACCAGAAGAAAATTCAGGAGCTAAGACAACGACTCGAACAGGCTGAGGCGAGAATTGAAGAGCTTAGAGAGGAGCTTGACAGGAAACTCTTGGATCAAGCGAATCTACTGTGGAATACTAAGCTAGCAGCCCGGGGGGAGCAATTTGCTTCTGTTAACACCCTTATCGAGAGCTTACATCTGGAGCTTGAAGAGATGAATGCACGGTATGCCCTGGTGCTTTCATGGATGCGATCGTATCCGGTGTCTATGCTTGTTGATATGGTTCATAATACGGCGGAAATATCTTCTTGTTTGCCTTCGACTCCGCTAGCGTTAATTCCGGAAGCGATTAAACGGCTTTTGGAGGGAAGGGAGCAGCTCAACACGCTTCTTGGGCGTGATGGTCGTAGGAAGGGTCCTTCTCGCGCGGAATGCTTAGACGCGCTGGCGGAGCTCGCTGTGCTGCTGTGCCCTCTCGACGTGTTGGCGTCTAAAACGTTAGCAGATGCCGGCTTTATTGAAACACTTCTCTCGGAGACTCGCAAGACGACGCAACAAGTGCAAGTACTTGACGGAAAAAATCGCCAATATGGTGTGTTGGTGAATCGGTTTCAACAAAATGAACAGCGGATTCGAAGGGTGATGGAGGGCCTAGCGGAGGTTTCGAAATGCTGCGCGCGATGCCTTGCTCAACACGCTTCAGAAGAAGCAATTGAGAGAACGCACGAAAACGACATTGTATCTTATGTGGAGCACGTGGCTTCGATGAGCACTGAATGCATGGTAGGGATCCCTCTCCATTTGCAGCGTAGCCTCTTTGATAAAGAGGGTATCGGTCGCTTAAAACTTGAGATGATGGAGCTTTCAGAGCGATCTCAAACACTGCGCATCAGCTTCGAGAAACGTATGGCGTGCGTGGAGCACTCCAGGACATCTGAGATGGAAAAACTTCTCATGGCTGTTTCTGAGATGTGCGGAGATATCCTAACTCCGCATCCCAATAAGGCTTCTGAAATCTATAGACGGGCTACCCTTTGTTCTAATGCAAACGATGGTGTAGGTTTGCTAGAAAAAGTTCGCGCAGAATGGAAGAAAGTTATGACGGATCGTAAGACGCTTGAAGCCGCGGCTGCTCGGTTACTTACGCATTTGCGCAGTTCTACGCTTCCTGTCGAACCGCTGCTTTCTGAACAGGCGAGTGTGGTTGATGTTTTAGAGACCTCTCTTTCAAGGATGATCTACTTGGAGGAAAATCTTACATTAGCCATTGAAAGAGGTAATGACCTTAGTCTTATGCATGACAGCATTAAACAGCAGGCATCCGATGCAGAAAGCCAATTACAAAAACACATCAAGAATACCGAGAAGGAATGTGAAAATCAGAGAAAGCACATTGATGAGTTGCAGAGTCAGTTGGGCACGGTATCTGATTTTGTGAGCAATCTCGCAGCGACGTTGATACCTTCTATGGATGTTGAGAAGGAAGCAGAAACTTGCCTACAAAAGTTACTTTATACAGCAGAGGAAAAGTTGAAGTGTGTGGAAAAGTGCCAAAAGGATTTGCGATCCGCGCAGGAGGAGCGGGATATCTACATCACTGAGGGTTTTACCCAAAAGGAAAGAATCACTAAGCTGGAGAAGACCGTACGTGAGGGCTCTTTAGTCGTGGAAGAGCTCAAACAAGGGCTGAGTATTGCGCAGAAAGAGTCGAAGTCGGTCAGTGTTGCCTTGAAACGCATCGCTCAACTCCTTGGCATCCCTTTCGAGGAGGACGTTGTGGTTGTGAGCGATCTTTTGGCCACCGCTGTGTGCACGAAAATAGCGAAAATATATGAGGATATAGAAGACTTGAAGGAGTGTGTGAGGAACGCCGCCGCCGCCCCCCTACGCGAGCTCGAAGCAAGCCGAGAAAAGTTTAGGCAACTCAATAATCAGCGACAGCGGTTAGCGGATGCTGAAAAGGGCCTATTGCAGCGTACTCAGAAGCTTCTTGCTGTACATGGTGAAGTTTGCAAGGGCGATTTCAGCGCGATCACCACTTTAGGCCGCGTCGGCGACGTTCTGCAGCATTGTTTTGAGCAGCTGGAGGCTTTTGATCAGGAAGGAAGGCGGAGTCAGGAGCGGATCGACGCTCTCGAGGGGAAGAATAAACGCCTCGTGGAGGAAATTGAAGCTAAAGAAAACGAGCTACAAGAGCGAACAGTACAGTACCGGAGCCTCTTGGAAAAGCTTCAGGAGCTTCACGGGGCGCGCGAAGCCGATAGTAAAGATGCACAGAATAACATGATTGCTTTCCAACACGTCCAAAAGCAGCTCCAGGAGCTTCTCGAGCAGGCCTGCAAGATGGTGAAGGATGAACTTCAGGAAGCGCTACCGATACTGCATAATGACACCGTTCATGACAGCATTGAGGGAATTCGCTATCTAATCACCTTTATCACGCGAAGACTTGCAGAGTTACCCTCTATACAAGAGCTGGAGCGAGTTCAGCAGACCTTGCAAACCACCGGCGATTTAGTCTCTCTTGAGAGGACTCGAAAGGAGCAGATGCACCAGGCCTATGTCGAGGGTATTCTTCCATATCTGAACAAATGTGAGCTTCTGGATGGTGGCGAGATCGATTCTCTAACGCTCACACCCGAGTTGATTACACGCACAGGCCGGCAACTCGATCGCGCCGCGAAGCATGTACGAAAGGGCCTTGATGTCTTGGCTTCCCTCTCCCCGGGCGTTCGTCTGATTACGGCGGCGGAGTCCCCCACCTTTCCCCCAAGTAGCCTCGTGGAGGGGGCGAAAACGTTCTTCGCAACCGCCACGGAGTTTTTCCGACAGTTCGCGAGCGCGGAGGAGGCCCTGCAGATGCTCAGCATCGCGGCAGGGCTGCCGATTATTTCGCTAAACGCGGATTCGCGCGAGTGGGGGCGGTGGTCCTCCCTTATGAGCGCTTTGCTCAGCGAGGGCCGCCGGAGCGCCGAGGCGCACGCGATTTTGGAGGCCTCGTCGGCGGAATTGATGGAGGCTGTCGTCGCACTCGTTTGCCAATACGGCGGACGGCTCCCCCCCGTCCTTCTCCCCGAGAGCTACGCCGAACAGTCCTCGTTGAGCTCTCTTTCCCCGGCGAGGAATCGTGAGCGGGTGGTCGAGGCCTTGTCGAACCTTTTGAAAGAAATGCAAGAGCGCGAGGAGGATGGGGCGGGGAGGCTGCAGGAGGCCTTGCAGGCCCTCCGGCAAATCGAAGAGGAGCAGCGGGAGGCCGAGGATGTGATTTTGGATCTCCGCCGGCGCGTTCAGCAGAAGACGCTCGAGGATGGCTACCTAGAGGCGAGCCTCCGCGCCGTTGACGAGGTCCTCACTCTCCAATCGCAGGAGCTCGTTATGAGGTATAAAAATGATCAGGACATCATACTGCGGAGGTTCACTGACCTTCGAGATAAGGTTCATCGCCTTCTTCACCGTTCCTATCGCTCCCCCGCATCCAGGCATACGTATACACCGAGGGCGAATACTACGTATTGACGGGAATCTTAAAGTGTCTCCCTTCCAATCCAAGTGGTTTCAAGTGGATGATGCCA
This sequence comes from Phytomonas francai, assembly GCA_001766655.1. Lineage (NCBI taxonomy): Eukaryota > Euglenozoa > Kinetoplastea > Trypanosomatida > Trypanosomatidae > Phytomonas > Phytomonas francai. The sequence goes on from MJCC01000008.1 coordinate 425,231, forward strand.
CGATAAAAATAGGAAATCAACGAGTGTTGTCGACTAACAATTTTGTTTATTGATTTATTAAATATTAATGGAATTTCCGTAGCACCGTTTTTTTCTCTTCGCTATTATTGTGTTTGAATGTAGGTTAATTTCGATCCAATGGATACCCCCGAAGATTTTTATAGACAAGAATGCTCCTAATAGTTGCTGAGCAAGTTGGGGTGAAACGACAGCGAAAAATATTTTAGTTACATAGAGGTTGATTAATTTAAAGTGGGCTTTGCCTGAATAGGCTATTAATAATCTTTTATTATTATTATTATTATTATTATTAGAAAGAATTATTTAGCCGGGTTTCCGCATTTACAATAAATTTCTATTTGCGTAAATGTATATTTTGTGCCTACTCCAATCTAGTAAAGCAATGGCGTAAGAAAAGCACAACGTGTCATGCATCTCATTTTTCTCTGCCTTTTACGTCTCTCCAAGGAGGTTTTCTAAAAACTATAGAACTCGTTTTTAATCAAGGGTAGAGTGCATCTCTAGCGTATTCCTACTCCGAGTACTTTTTGTTTTAATTTGTCCATATACTATCCGTTATTGCCGCATCTCCACCCCGCTTGGATCCCTTTCCTGCCCTCCTTTCTACGCACTTGAGCAAGCGTGTGTGCATATTGACTCGGTCCAAATTTACATCAAACGGTTTTCTAACGATCATGCAGTCGCTGAGCCATGCGCCGTCTCCTAGTTCTACAAAATGGTTCTTCCCGGAGGAGTGCAATGGCTGGGAGCTCCGGGAGGAGTCCCTGCCCGATCCCCGCGATATCCACCTCAGCGAGGAGCTCTTCTCGATCGGGAACGGCAACATCGGCGTGCGGGGGTACCCCGAGGAGTCCTCGCTGAGAACCAACGGCACGGTCTACCGCAACGTCGTCGACCCCGCGGCCTCTAATTTTCACGCCGGGGGCGTCATGGAGAGGAGGCCCTCGGAGTTCTCGCCGCCGCGCGCGAGCCCCGGGGAGGCCGCGGAGGGCTCCGACTCCGAGCGGGGCTCGTGCGAGGCGAGCACGTCGTTTTCGCTTCCGCCGGAGCCGTCGGGGCCGCGCGGGGCGATCCGGGGGTGCTACGTTGCGGGCTTCACCGAGATGCCGCCGTGCGCGGACGCGGGCGGGGGGAAGGGGGCCTTTCTCGTCCGCGCGCCCGACCCCTTCCGCGTCGACGTGATCATCGGGGGCGAGCATGTGAGCGCGGCGACCGGCCGCATCGCCGCGCACGCGCGCCGCCTGAACCTGCGCACCGGCGAGCTCTACCGCCGCGTCGTCTGGGCCTCCCGGACGAGCCCGCGCGAGGTCACGATCGAGTCCACGCGGTTCATCTCCGCCGCGCGGAATACCGCGGCGCTCCGCCTCGCCGTCTCCGCGCGGAACGCGAACCACACGGAGATCCGCATTATCTCGCGGACGACCGCGCCCTCGGACGCGAAGACGCGCGCGGCCTGCGGGATCGAAAGCGTCTCCGTCGGCGCGAGCATCGCGGAGGCCTCCGGCGTCGTGTTGGTCCGCACGCACCACAGCTGCCGCTACCTCGCGGTCGCCACGACGGAGTCCTGCCGCTCCTTCGCGCAGCCGCGAAACCCGCCCGGCGCCCCCGCGAGCCCGACGCCCCCGGGCGAGGACGCGAAGGCGGCGTTTAAAAACGGAACCGCCCCCGCCGGCGAGGGAGGAAATCCCACGACGACGACCACCACAACCACCACAACCACGACGACGAACAATAAAAGCAGTACGAGTTGGAGGGGCCCGTACGGCGGGATGGGCAGCGCGACGGCCGCGCGGGGCCCCTCGAGCCCCTCCCCCGCGACCGTTCTCACCCCGAAGTGCGCGGAGACCGAGGGGGGGGCCGAGACGATCTTTTTCAGCATCATCCCGGAGCACTTTACCGTTGAGCTGACGAAGTACGTCGGCTTCCTGGTCGAGGAGGACGCCCCGAACGAGGATCTCTGCGAGATCGTCCTGCAGCGCACGCGGGGGGCCGCCCACGAGGGCTACGATAAGCTCTTTCAGGAGCACTGCCATATCCTGGCGAACTTTTGGAAGGACGCGGACGTGATCTACGAGGGGGATCACACGATTCAGGGCACCTTTCGCTATAACATCCTGCAGGTGAGCATGTCGCACAGCATGTCGACGGTCTTCGGCTTCCCCGCGCGGAGCCTTACCGGGGAGAAGACGTCGGGCGGCTACGAGTGGGGCGTGGATGCCTTCATCATCCCCTTTTTCGCCCACACTTGCCCGGAGAAGGCGCGCTCGCTCCTGCAGTTCCGCATCAACACGCTCTACCAGGCGAAGGCGACGGCGCGCGGGGCCGATCTCGCGCGCGGGGCCCTCTACGACCTCCGCACCCCCCAGCGCCTCAACCACCCCTTCCCGGCCTACTACCCCTTTTTGAACGCGGTCATCGCGTACGCGATGCGGGGCTACGTCCTGGCAACGAACGATCGCTCGTTGCTCACGCACGGCGGCGCCGAGGTCGTCCTGGCCTCGGCGCTGGTCTGGCTGGAGTGGGGCGTGTGGGAGCGCGGCGGCTTCCACATCCGCTCCGTCTTCGGCGCGGACAGCTACGGCGGCGTCCTCAGCGACCCCCTCTTCACGAACCTCATGGCGAGGGAGCATATGCGGTGGGTCGGCGAGATCGCGGCCGACCTCCGCGCGTCCTGGCCGCTCCGCTGGCGCGAGATCCTCGAGTACTGCGAGGCCACCGAGGACGACATCGCCGCGATGGCGCGCGCGGCCGCGAAGATCGTGATCCCGTACGACACCGAGAACCGCGTCCACCCCGTCGACGCCACCTTTCCCACGAAGAATCCGTGGACCTTCAGCGACCTGACGGTCCGCCACGAAAAAGGCTCCCTCCTCGACCGCTTCCACCCCTTCCTGATCTACCGCCACCAGGTCTGCCACGTCCCCGACGTCCTTCTGGCGATTATGCTGCTGCCGGACTGCTTCTCGGACGCGGAGGTGCGGGCCGATTTCGACCTCTACGAGTCCATCACCGCCCCGGATTCTTCCCTGCAGGTTTTCATCAAAGGCGTCCTCGCGGCGCGGCTGCGGATGACGGCCAAGGCGACGGCGTACTTCCGCCAGGCGCTTCGGCTGGATCTGGACGACCTCATGGGGGACACCGGCAGCGGGCTGCACTGCGCGAACATGGCGGGCTCCTGGTGGGTTCTGGCGATGGGCTTTGGCGGGGTCCGGACGACGCGGGAGGCCCTGCACTTCGACCCCCAGCTTCCGGAGGGCTGCCAGGGCTACGAGATAAAGGTCCGCCACGCCGGCGGGCTCGTCCGGGCCGTCGTGCGGCCGCGCATCGTGACCTACACTTTGCTCGAGGCCCCGAAGGATGGCAGGGGGTTATTTCTCATCCACGGCGGGAACCGCCGCCTGCATCTCGCCAAGGACGAGCCGCAGAAGGTGCGGCTCCGCCATGACGTTTGCGTGTTCAATTTCGACTGCGTTGTTTTTGACATCGATAGCATCCTGGTCGGGATTCAGGATGTGCATTACGCCGCATGGAAGGAGGCCCTCGAGGAGTACTTCACCGGTATCGCGATGCCGGAGTTCTCCTTGACAAAGGAGCTCTTCCTCGCGTATTTGCGGCATAACCGCCCGATGAACGGCCTCGCGGAGCTTTTTAAGCGCTTTAACCGACCGCTCCCGCCGCCGGGTGGGCAGACGAACTCGGAAAGCGCGCACATCTTTGCCGATCTTTTCGGCCGGAAGCTTGAGAAATTTCGCCAGATCATTCAGAAAAACAGCCTACAGCTTCGCGAGGGTACGATCGAGCTGCTGACGGATCTTCGCGCGAATGGGATTATGGTGGGCGGCGTCACGGACAGCAAGAACGGCCACTGGATCCTAAACGAATCCCCGCAGCTTCAGTCGCTCTTTGATCACTTCATCGACGGCATGGATGGGGAGAACTCGGGTTGGTGCTATCGTCCGGAGATGGATTATTTTAAGTCCTGCGCGAAGAGCATGGACTGCGCGCGCGCGCGAACGGTGATCGTGATGGATAGCGCCGACGGCTACTCCAAGAGCTGCGTGGAGCAGTTCTGCATGCATATCGACGTGAGCGAGAACCAAGAAGCCCAACAATTTCGCATCCCCTGCCTGAACGTCAGTGATTTTAAAGATTTGACGACGGAGCTGATCAATGAATACATTGGCGACGAAACGCTTCAGAACAGCCGTGAAATCAGGCGAATCGTTAAAAAATGACTTTCCGTCAGAATTTTTTTAGTCGGGCTTGAGGGGTTTAGTTTTCCCCTTCCTCCCGTTGTCTTTTTTTTTTGCTGTTAGATCTGCTGGAAAAAGGAAAGAAAAGCGAAAATAATAAAAGCAGAGGCGTGTAACAGCATAACAACTTCAATATCGCTAACGTCAGGGTTTGCTCTTTCTTTCCTACCTTTTGCTTTTTGGAGTATGTGCGTGTTTGTGCTTCGAATTTGAGTCAATCAATTAGTCATATGGCATATCCTTTCAAATAAGCAGCTCCAAAGAAGTTCCTTACGGCTGTTATGAGTTATTTAGTACTCTTTCAGTTTGAGCTTCGCTTCCAGAACCCCATATGCTGGGTAATGGCAATGGGAATTGTTTATTATCATTTTTAAATGGTCTGCATCTGTCAGAGCGCAATCGAGTATCTTATCAACACCATCTTAGTCTATCTTATATAGTGCTTTTTCCTCTGAATGACAAGTTTTTATTTTTAGGACAACAGGAACACAAGCTAATAGAGACAATATGATTAGGCAAAATGCTCAAATAGTCAATCGCCAACGCCCTCTTCAATTTCCTGTCAACGGGGCGAAGAGTGCCCTTCACCAGAGGCGACCTAAATATCGTAGAGGATTTATCACCTATGGTACACTTTTCTTAGCCGCTGTAGCATTTATCGTAGTGATGTTGCTTTATCATAGTCTTACCGCTGCCCCAAAAGGAGGAACTTCTGAAACCACTACTGTTATTTCCGCGGATCATCTCGCAAAATTGGAATCAATCACTTTGAAGGTTGAAAAGCAACCGACGGTGTTATTATTTAGCGATATGATGGAGACTTCTACGCGGCTGAGTGGGTTGTTGGAGCTAGCCCTGCTCCATGTGGTTGACGAGAACGAGAAAGCTCCAGAAAATGAGTTGGATTTCGCGCACGATTACACCCTGCTTGAGCGTGCGGGGGAGTTGCTTTCTAAAAACGCCGATATCGCTTATGAAAAGCTTAAAAGAATGCTGAAAGAGATTTCCGATGTCGATGTTCACCTTCCTCCTGAACATTTACCGCGGATGCTATTTAGTTGGATGACATCCACCGCGTATATGTATAACGCCGTCCTCACAGAGTTTTATCTCCTTAAGGATAGTACTTACGAACACGCGGTATCACTTATTCGCTCGATTAACATTATAGGATGGGCATCTTCGACTCGTCAAAACATTTTTAATTGGAGCGAAACGTCATGTCAGTCATTCTATGAAGATCCTCCGGAGAAGTGGATGAGCTTTTGCAAAAGAACGTGCACCTCTTTAACGCAGAGCGCCATACGTCAGGCAGCTTCTTACGAGGAGCTCATTGCACTTTACCCCCGCTATGGCCCTTTTCGGCTTCATTATTTGATTCTTTTCGCTTTGAACGAGATACCGCATGCTAAGAGCGATGCAGTCCTTCGAATGATTCACACCCAACAGAAAGCTTTGAATACCTATACAAACGTGGACGCCTTTCACAGTTCCTGGCTTGATCTTCTGGAGATTTACGAGCTCCCTTCCAAGCAGTGGAGCATTGAAAAAATTGAAAACGCTAAACGAATTGTTAGAGAGCTGTTAAAATCTTGTGAAAACTTATCAGCTCATCATTTTGTCGAGCTAAATCATTCAAAAACAGAAGTTTACTGGCCAAACACCTTTTCTAAAGAGATACGTCCTCCGTTGTTGACGCGTGTTCAGTTACTAAACCTTCTTAGAAAGATTTCGCCTATTATGAACATGCAGGAGGACGCAATCATACTAGATAACCTAGAAAAATGCCTATAGCTTCTACAGGTATTCAGGAAAATAACACCACAGACAAATAAAAAAATGAAGTGTACACATTGGCAAACTTGCTATTTTTCACAAATCGATTAATATATTAAATAATTATTCCAATGTTCTATTCTATATCCTCTTGCTTCGCGTGAGAGGGGTGGGGAGTAGATTGCAAAAGCGCGGCTGATGCTTTCTTCTTAAACCCAAAGACGCATCTCCCTTCCTCAGTCTCTTTACCTTTTCATTTTGAACAATCCTATATGGGAGTCGTTATGGTTCTTTACATTTTATCTCCCTCCCCCCTCTCTCCCTTTTTTCAGCTGCCGTTTTTCCCTTTTCTAGATTTTTCTAGTTTTACCTCGTACACAAGTAAGACAGAGGTAGCAATTAGTAAAAAAAAACGCAACGAAGTGATAAGTGTATGATTTGTTAGATTCAGGGGAGGAAGAGGACTAAGGAGAGACCGTTTGATATATAGGGTAGGGGGAGAGAAGCGCAATAAATGATGAGGCTGTTCTCTCGGGGACACATTTCCCCGATCGCGTTTGTGTTGGTGTGGCTTTCCCTTGTGGGGGCCGGCGTGTACGTTGAGCCCGCGCTCTTCGTCCACCGCGTCGTCTTCGCTCGCACGCCGCTCGCGCCGGCCGAGCTCTTGAGGCTCCCCAACGATCGCCTCTACCCCATGCGCGGGGTCAACGGCTCCGCCTACATCTGCCGCCTGCCAGCAGAGGACCTTCCCGGGACAGAGATTCCCGTGGCAGACGTTCCTGCGACGGACGTTCCTGTTGCAGACACTCCCGTGGCAGACGTTCCTGTTGCAGACACTCCCGTGGCAGAC
>MJCC01000008.1:439880-465299 GCA_001766655.1 Phytomonas francai
GGGGGGGCTCCCACAGGCCGGCCTACGAAAAGGGCGTCTGTGACGGCGTCTACGACGGGGTCGGCTGTGACGGCGTCTCTGACGGGGTCATTTACGACGGCGTCTACGACGGGTCCGCCTTCCTGGCGGAGCTGTGGCCGATGCACGTGCGCCGCTGCCTCGGCTTCCCGGACCGCCGGATGCTGCTGCACGACGCCGGCAAGCTGCAGTTCCTCGCGGAGGCGCTGGTGGCGCTCCGGCGGGACGACCACCGCGCGCTCATCTTCACGCAGTTCGTGCGCATGCTCGACATCCTCGAGCGCTTCTTGGGGCTCGTCGGGGTCGCGTACCTCCGCCTGGACGGCTCGACGCCCGTAGGGCGGCGGCAGGCGCTTGTGGACCGCTTCAACGCCGACGCGCGCCTGACCTGCATGATCCTCTCGACGCGCTCGGGCGGGGTCGGGCTAAACCTCACGGGCGCCGATACCGTCATCTTCTACGACAGCGACTGGAACCCGACGATGGACCTCCAGGCCCAGGACCGCTGCCATCGGATCGGGCAGACGAAGCCGGTCACGATCTACCGCCTCGTCAGCGAGCACACGATCGAGGAGAGCATCCTGCAAAAGGCACGCGAGCGGAAGCGGCTGAACAATGTCGTTATCCGCGGCGGCCAATTTCACGCAATCGTCGAGGTTGCGGAGGACTACGACGACAGCGCGGCCGCCTTCGCGGCGCTCTCGGACCCGGTCAACCTCCGGCATTTCTTCCACGACCTCGACGAGGACGCGGCGGTGCCTATGGAGCGGGTCCAACCCTCGACAGAGGGCCCCGCCAAACGCGAAAAGCTCTCCGTCGACGATATTTTGCGTGAGATGGGGAACGTCGAGGATGCCGAGGATCGCGACGCACAGGAACGGCTCGAGCAGGAGCTCCGCCAGCGCCGCGAGGAAGAGGCCGCAGATATTGACGACCAAGACGAAGAGGGCCGGGAAGGCGGAGGGATTTATACAACCGTGAATGGAACTTCCACCGGGGATCCTCCTCCTCCTCCTCCTACTACTATGTCGATGACGACGACAATGCTTTTTGATTCAACTGAGCAAGACGCGTTCCTGCGCTCCTTGATGTCGACGAACTTGGAGAGGGAGGATTCGCAAGCGAATCCCCCTGTCTATGACGGGCCTTCCTTGCTCTCAGAGCCTCATCTTCAGCGTGCGCTGCGGAAGCGCTGTCGTGAGGTGTTATCGAAGACGGCGCGGACGCCGTTGGATACATTTTTAACCCTACGCTACGGTGAATTTCGTGAGGAGGATGCTCGCGCGCGGTATGACGCGCTTTGCGACTCCTACCAAAGCCAATTGGGGGAAGGAGGCAGCGAGGAGGACCTACCGCACTTTAGGAATAAAATAGATCTTTGACAGCTGGGGTGGAAGGTATTTCGGATTGTGGATAAGGCGTGCATACTTTGTGAGGCTTTGAGTTTTTTTTTTCGGGGGGGGATTCATGGATGAAAATCCCAAAAATAAATGAATAAATTCACTTAAGGGTGACAAAGCGTATCTTCCCGAGTGTGCTTTGATTTTCTACGGTTCCCTATAAAATACACATGTAGGAAAAATTCCGGTATATCATAGCTTAACCTTGTACTCATCACTATAGTCCATTTTTTCTTCTAATTCATACAGTTTAACGCACACACACACACACACAGATACAGTTGCAGAGTGATTGATTCTTAGCCTTCTATCATTGAAACGCAACTTCTGAGAGTCCATATACAAATATAACTATAGCAGGAATATTGCTACTATTACTACCGAAAATATTGATAAATCCTCATTATGAATCGAACCTTTCAACCCATAAACCCCGCTACGGGGGAGACACTTCCCCTGGTGCGGTTTCAGGACCCATCGGAGGTGCAAAAGGCGGTAGAAAAGGCCCGAGCGGCGCAAAAGGAATGGGCGAATCTCTCCTTCAAAGAACGTGCAAAGCACATCCTAAAGATAAAGGATTTCCTGGCGGAGAAAGTCGATCGCGCGTGTGAGGTGATCTCTCAGTATACCGGCAAGCTCAAGCAGGACGCACTCGCGACGGAGGTTTTGCCAAGTTTATTATCCTGCAAGTGGTACGCCGCAAATGCGGAGAAGGTATTGAAGCCCGAAAAGCTCTCGATGGGGAGTGTGCTCTTCGTAAATAAGCGCAACACCCTCTTTTATGAGCCGCTCGGGGTGGTGGGGGTGATCTCGCCGTGGAATTATCCCTTTTCGATTCCGTTCGGCGAAGTTATTATGGGGCTCATGGCGGGCAATGCGATTTTGCTGAAGGTGGCGACGAACGTGAGCGGGGTGGGGGACTTTATCGAGGCCTGCGTGGCCGCGGGCGGGCTCCCAGAGGGGCTCTTCCGCCACCTTGTCCTGCCAGGCGCGGAGGCGAGCTCCTGCCTGCTCGCCTCCGGCGTAGCGAAGCTTTTTTTCACGGGCAGCGTGCGCGTCGGAAAGGCACTGATGGCGGAGGCCGCGCGGACACTCACCCCACTCTCACTCGAGCTCGGCGGGAACGACGCGATGGTCGTCCTCGACGACGCCGATGTCGAGCGCGCGGTGAACGGGGCGTGTTGGGCGGGCTACCAAAACGCCGGGCAGAGCTGCGGCGGCGTCGAGCGCGTGTACGTGCACGAAAGCCTCTACGACGCCTTTCTCGCGCAGCTGATCGCGAAAACCCGCGCGCTCCGGCATGGGAGGGAGCGGAACGAGTTTAACGTGGACATCGGCGCGGTCACGACGGCCACGCAGCTCAAAGAGATCTGCTCGCAGGTTGATGAGGCGGTCGCGATGGGGGCGAGAATCGTTGCCCAGAGCAGAGCGGTCGACGAAGGCGCCGATGGGGCGGCTGCGATCGGTGAAACAAACGGGGATTCAACAAAAAAGGGGTTCTTTTTCCCTGCCACCGTCGTGGTAGGGTGCACGCCGGAGATGCGCATAATAAAGGAGGAGACCTTCGGCCCTGTCCTCGCCGTGGTTCCATTTTCATCCGAGGAGGAGGCGATTCGGCTGGCGAACGGCACCTCGCTGGCGCTGACAAGCAGCGTTTTTTCGCAAAACCCGAGGCGTGCGCGGGAGTTTGCGCGGCGTTTGGAAAGCGGTTTGGTGTCGATCAACGACCATCTGTACTCGCACGGCATGCCAGAGGCTCCGTGGGGAGGGTGGAAGGAAAGCGGGATTGGTCGCACACACGGCGTCCTCGGTCTGAAGGAGATGTGCAATGTGAAGTGCATTAACGAGGATATCCTGCCCTCCCGCTGTGTGCCGAGAAATATCTGGTGGTTCCCTTTTAGCAGGCGCTCGTACGAGGTCCTTCTCGCCGCGCAGAGGCTCGTTTCCTCGAACAAAGTCTCCGAGATCATGGCCGCGTTGTTATTTATTATCAAGAATTTCGGGTATATGTTTAAGCCGTGGAGGATAACACACAAGAAATCAGACTAGTTCATAGGCATCGTTTTCTCTTTTTTTATGAGCGGGATGGAATATTTAGGAATCTTACTTGTCTTTTTTTTCCGAATTATTTAAATGCTACTCGTTCCTAAAGTTTCAAGCAGGGTATCAATTTAGTCTTTGTACACTATTTTAATCCCATTTTTAAAAAATCTTCCCTTCCTGTCCTTTTGCACCTGCTTTTAGTCTTATTTCTTGAATATTACTTTGCTCTTACCAGCGCTCCATTTTATACGCCTACCGTATTATTATTACTATCATTATGACTGTGATACTATCCCCCTTTTTGACAATACTCTGTGTTAAAACTGCATCAACCTGTACCGATTTCTCTCTCTCTGTATAAGTGTATATTAAGAAAATGAGTTACCTCGAGATAAGCCCAGGCGAGCGTCAGCACGTGGATTATTTAGCGGACCTCTTCGCCATCGTGGTTGCGATCGAGCACGTTGAGAAGGTCAACCGGCGGGATTTGATTACGCAAGAGCAGTACGGTGCCACCGTCCGAAGGCTCTTAGAAAAGTACAAAAGCACCGTGAACTACCTCGAGAAGGGCTGCAATCCTTACTTTACGAATATCGAGGAGTTCTTGAACACGTATTGCTCCCTTTGCCCAGCGGCCCGCGCGACAATTAAGGAGGGCCCGTTCAGCAATCCGTCGGATAACTCCGCGCGGTTTCTTGCGCGGCAGGCGCTCGAATGTGGGCAATATTTTATCACTTTATTGGACGCTATTCGTCTACAGCAGACCGCCGTGGACTCCCTAAACCCGCTATTAACGGAGCTCTTGCAAGGACTGCGGAAGTTGGAGTTGAATAAACACGACTTTTTTGTGCGGTTGGAGAGCTGGCATGAGAAGTTGGACGACATGGGGGCGGCAGATACCTTAAATGAGATCAAGGCTAGGGAATTCGCCTATGAACTTGAGAGAGGCTACAACTGCCTACGTGCGTATTTAGATGATGATGGGAAGGTGAAGGCCTAACTTTCTGGGGGTATATAAAGTCAGGCTTAGGCCCCTCTTTTTAGTATATTTTAGGTTCATATTTCAAATCCTAAATCCCATTTCTACAGACCATTATGATTCGTATTATTATTGCTGCTGTCGTTGTTGTTGCTATTGCGTTTCTTTTTCTCCTCCCTCTTTATGAATACAAGCTTTTCTTTATTCTTTTTTTTGTGGATGGATATAGTTTAGTTCGATGAATTTTTTTTTTGGGTATGATCGTATTATTCATCACCCTCTATTTTCTTCAGTTTTCCATTCTTTACGAGATACACTTTTGGGGTGCCGTTTATTGTAAGAGGGTAAATTTAAACTAAATTTATGTGTTCCTATTTTTAGTGTATTATTATCATTTTATTAAGCGGCTTGTTAGCAGCTTTATCCTTATTCATTTTTTGATGCTCCCTTTTTTGTTTTGCATTCTCATTAAAGAAGCTTCTCTCATAGACACGAGTAATAATAGCCGAGTTTAGAAGTAGTGTTCGCCTGCATGTCTCGCTACGTACCGCCGCATCGAAAGGCGGAGGGTGCATCGGAAGGGGAGGATCTGCGTGATATGGCCTCCGCGACTTATCAGCAGACCGCTTGGCAAGCCCTCCGGCGTACGTTAACGGGCATTATTAATAGGATTAGCAGCCACACCATCGAGGATTCCGCCACGCAGCTTTTTCGCGAGAATCTCGTTCGCGGCCGTGGGCTTCTTGTCCGCAGTTTATTCCGCGCCCAGCAGGCCGATCCCGAGCTCACGCTCGTGCTCTCGTCCTTGGTGAGTCGCATCAATAAGGAGTTCCCGCACATTATCTTCCTCCTTTGCAAGCGCCTCGTCGTGCAATGGCGGCGGACGTACCTCCGAAGGGATTGGCACTCGCTCGAAAACATCAGCCGATTCCTAGCGGGATTGTACATCTTCAACGTCGTTGAGGTGGATATTATCTACCAGGTCATCCTGGAGCATCTCGGCTCGGAAACTCGTACGGAGGAAGACATCGATCAAGCGGCCAAGCTTTTCCGTGCAACCTTCCGCGCGATGTCGGAGCGCGCGCGAGCGGAATTTCACGAGCAGGTTCTTACGCCTTTTCGTGATTTTTTAGCCATGGACGACGATTCCATGCGTCTTTCCGCACGCGCGGAGGCGGTGTTGGAGAGCTGCCTTAAGGAAGTGCAGAAATGGGAGCGAGCGAAGGATGAGGTGGGTGTGATCCCTGAGAATTTGCTACTCTTCGATATCCACGAGCAAACAACCCATGCTCTGAACTTGGAGGAAAAGTACGAGCCGGAGGATCATCTTGATCGCTACGCGTTTGATAAAGACTACGTCGAACACGAAGAGACGTATGAGGTCGCTCGCAAGGCTATTCTCGGCGAGAATTGGGAGATGGAGCTCCTGGAACAGGTTGCGGCCGCTGAAGAAGAGGATTCTCAGGCCGAAACTGATGACGAGGATGAACGGGAAAAGGAAATTCGAGCTGGAAAAGGGGTTTCGAATTCAAAAGAAGGGCGTTCTCTTGGCAAGGAGGAGACCGAAGCGCAGAAGGCGCTCCACGCCTCAAAGCCAACGGTCACCAACGAGCAGCGACAGCTTCGGAAGGAGGTTTATTTAGCGGTTTGCAGTAGTGTGCGCGCAGATGAGGCGGTGCATAAAATACTAAAGCAAATGAAACCAGGAACAGAACAGATGGTGTGTTTTATGATCATTGAGGGATGCTGTGAGGAGAAATCCTACCGAAAGATGTACGCGATGGCGGCCGAGCGGCTGTGCAAAAGCAAAACCCAATTTCAAGCCTTTTTTGTCGAGGCCTTTCTCGAGCGGTATCTCGGTGCGGGGGATTTAACGCTGAAGCAGATCGAATACACCTGCAAAATTTATACCCATCTGCTGCGGACGGATTCACTTTATTGGAGTCGTTGCCTTGGGGTGATGGATATCCTGCACAACAATGAGTCCCAGCGTTTGTTTATCAATTTTCTTTTCCAAGGCCTGACGGAGGAAATGGGAGGGCCGCCGCTCCTGGCACGTCTGGAGGCAGATTCAGACTTGGCATTTCATATTCGTAGGTTATTTCCTGTTGAGCAGGACGCGGCCTCGCTGGAAACGGCGATTAACCTCTACGCGGCGATGGGGCTTTCGTATCTCACAAACCCGATGCGTCTCGCATTGGAAAAACTACGTGGATCGGAGCGAAAGCGGCCTCGAGCCGAGGATGATCGGGAATACATCTGAAGTTTTCAGCCTAATATGCTTCTGTTTCTTGTTCACAATAAAACTTTGGCAATCCTGCAAACGAATTCTTTCGTCTGTGTTAAGCCAATAAATCATGCAGTTTCTATTTTCGGATCCTATTCTGTAGTATCCTCAACTGAGAAATGAATCTCTGTTGATTGCGAAAGAGTGTAATGTTAATTTTTGCAAAAAATCTTACATTTCCTTGTTCATTTTTTTGACTCTTAAATTTGTTCTTTTATGAAAAGTGTATGAATATATTTTAAAGAGCGGTATTTTATTTGGTATTTTCTTTTTTTTTTGAAATATTATAACACCAACAGGCGCAAGAGTAGAATCGAAATCCGTGGCTGCGAGCTATGACTGCGACCCCTTGTGCTAGCTTTGTGAGGGTGCGTCCTTTCAACGAGAGGGAGGCGGGGATCTGCCCGGAGGGGTTTTCCATCCCCCGAGAGGTGATTGTTTGGGATGGCAAGGACGTCTTGACGGTTCTCGACCCGCAGGACGACTTCTCGCCGCGGCGGAACGGCGCCTTCCACGGCATGAATGTCCTTTGGTCCTTCAAGGACGACGAAAGTCCCTTCCACACCTGCACGCAGTCCGATGTCTACAAACGCGTGGTCGCACCGGCGATTCCGAGCATTTTAGAGGGCTATAACGCGGCCTTCATCGTCGCCGGCGCGGCGAACAGCGGGCGGATGTACACCCTCTACGGCGACGATACGGAGGGGCCGAATCGTGGGATTTTGCCCCGCTTCGCTGAGAACATCTTCGAGGCCTTTGAGAAGCAATCACACGAGGATAGCACTGTCTCCATTCGGATGGAGTGCGTGGATATCATTGGGGAGTCCTACGTGGATTTGTTGGCGGTGCGGCGTAATCGGAATAACGCACAGGTCGCGGGGGGTCTTGAGGAGCTGAAGGTGGTCCAGGGGGTAGACGGCGCGCGACTTTCTGGAGCTACAGAGGCGGAGATCAAGGGCCCGGCTGACCTGCGAGGCCTCATTCGGCAGATCCACCGTACTGCGAGTGGGCGAAATAACACGCATACCGTCAGCATTCGCATTACGGAGACTTTCCAATTTGATGATCCGGAGAATTTTGGGAAGCCGGTGAATAAATCGCGGCATGTGCACGTGATCTTTGCGCTTCTGCGGAATATGCCTCCGTCTTTCCAGCGTTGTATCGACATCGCGGTGGAACATGATAGTGGCGAGAACCCACTCGCGAAGGTGCCCGTGCGCGAAACGGCTTTCACACGGCTTTTTCCCTCTGTCCTCCAGCAAGGCTACAACCTGAGGGTGATTTCCTGCGTGAGCCCCTACTACGAGCACGTTCGCGAGAACCTCAACGCGCTCCTCTTCGCTGTCAAGGTGAAGAGCCTCGTTGGGAAGCCCAAGCTTCATCAGGACGAGCGACTGCTCGAGATGCGGGTTCTCGCGGACGAGGTGAAGGATTTGAAGGTTACCGTCCGGAAGCAAAACGAGGCTACGCAGATTGTGCAGAAGGAGCTCAATTCCCGCGAGTTGGAGTTAATGCGTCAGGAGGCGATGCACAACGAGGCCAATCACGCACTTAAACAACAGCAAATAAAGCTCAAGCTCGCTGCCATTGCGCGGAACTTTGAGGCGGTGCGGTCGAAGCACGCTCTGGAGAAGATCCGGCAAAAATACAAGAAAGACGTAAAGGAATTGGAAACCTCGAATGGAGCCAAAGCAAATGGGCTTGACTACACTAATAGCTTAATGCAAGTGATTGATGATTCCAAAATACGAACAGAATCCTTGGAAGTTAAGATACGGAGGCAAAATGAGTCCATAGAGGCGCAAGAGTCGCGTATTGGAAAATATAATGCGGAGAAGGAGGAGTTGGAATACTTGAAAAAGTTCAATGCCGGCACACCAGCTGAGCAGGCGAAGCTACTTGTAGAGCATTCTGCCATGTATAAAGCTGCACAGGAGGAAATCAAAAGACTCCAAAAAGAGGAGGCGGCTATCAGGGCTTCCGATAATTCCGATGAAAGGATGAAGCCGTTTAAGAAAGAATACGACCTCATTTACGCCGCGGAGAAGCCCTCGCGCGATAAGGAATCCCTTTTAAAGCAGATAGATACGTTGGAGAACGAGACGGTTATGATAGATACGCAAATCACAAAGATGCAAGCCGATATCGACGAGTCGAAGGGTAAGTGCAACTGCACAGTGATGTAGGCCCCTTAAGAATTTGATAATTCCATTTAAAAGTTTAGAAACGGGGTGAATATATAAGGAGGCCCCAGAGTAAAATTTTGAGGATAGAACAGTTAAAATAAGTAAGCAATAGCGAGTTTTTTCCCCTTAAGGTGCTACATCATTGTTTCTAGTCATTTGTGTTAGACGCTTATAGAATGCATTGTACGCTTCTTTTTCCTTCTTTTTTTTTGTTTTATTTCTTTGAAGATAAAATCAGGTTGCATTGTACGGCTTATTCTCATTTTTTTTGTTGTTATGGCCCTTTACTTTATCCAATTTTTGGTTAAATATGCAAAAGTATTTTATACTTGTCATGTTGAAGCGATACCGCGATTGATCCCCTTCTTTAGAGTTTTTTCCTCTTTCTTTAGAAAGCTGTGTTCAATTATGAAGTTTCCTTTGTAAGCTCGGGATGTTGTCAGGATTGAAAAGAAGCCACTTTTTATATTTAAACTCAACCCATGTTGCTGCTTTTTTTGAATTTCAATACCATGTTAAATGGGTTGCATTCCCTTTTTTAGTATCTCTAGCTTCCCCCCCCCCCCCCCCTATTTTATTGTTATTTTCTCTCCCCCATCTTTTCACTTCAGAAGAATATTTCCATTACACCAATTTATAACAGACGTCGGTTTAGAGTGACCATTTAGTTAGTTTGCTTTGTTATTTCCTTCCCTCTCACACGACGTCAACAGAGACCAGATCGAAAAGAAAAACCTCTCTCATACACATTTTGTCTCTCTCTCTCTCTCTATACACACACACGCATACATACGCCTAAAGAAATGGTACATCTCTCTTTCTTTGAGGAGATTGCGGATAAGGCGTCTCGGCTGATCCCGACGCCCTACATTGATATCGTGGAGGAGTGCACGCAGCCGGAGCTCTCCGTCCCGCCCTACGACCACGTTGTCTTTCTCTGCAAGAGCGCGAACAACAAGCCCGGGGTGATTGTCGACATCGTTCGCGCGCTCCGCAGGCGGCTCTCCGACGACAACCCGGTCGTCCGCCACCTGATGGTCCAGCTGCTCGACGTGATGATCCGCAACTGCGGCACCCCCTTCCACGCCGAGCTCTGCGCGCAGAAGGGCCTCCTGCGGGACCTGGTGGAGATCGCGGCGGGCGTGCCGGTCTCCGCGCGCGCCGTCCAGGCCCGCCGCGCCGCCCTCACGCTCGTGCTGAACCTCTCGATTTGGTTCGCGCGCCACCCGGACCCGCGCTGCCGCCCGCTCGCGGCCCTTGCGGACGACGTCCGCCGCGACGCCGGTGCCTTCGCCTTCGACGACGTCGTCCCGGACGAGCGCGCGCGCGCGGCCCCGCCTCCGCCGCCGCCCCCCCGCGCCGTCCACGCCATCCCGGTCGACCTCCCCACGCCCGAGCGGCTCTCCGCGATGCTCGAGACCTGCATCGCCTTCGCCGAGTACCTCGAGGGGGCGGGAGGGGAGGGGGGGGCGGACCCCGTCCTCCACAGCCTCCGCGAGCGCGTCGAGGCCGACCACGGCTACGTCGCGCTCCTGCTCTCCTCCGACCTCGCGGTGGACCGGGAGGCGCTGCGCGCGGCGCGGGACAGCCAGGCGGCGGTGCTCGAGCGCGCGCGGGCCGCCCCCCCCCAGCAAAGAGGGCCGGAACCGCACGAGTCGGGGCCCTCGGTTAAGCCTGCCGAGGAGGAGGGGGGGGGGGCAGCACCCTTCCTCTCCCACGCCCCTACCTACCCCACCAGCCATGGTCGAAGAAGAAGTGGCGGAGGAGAAACGGCCGACACGGAGGAGAAACGGGATGACACGGAGGACAAACGGGCCGACACGGAGGAGAAACGGGATGACACGGAGGACAAACGGGCCGACACGGAGGAGAAACGGGATGACACGGAGGACAAACGGGCCGACACAGAGGAGAAACGGGATGACACGGAGGAGAAACGGGATGACACGGAGGACAAACGGGATGACACGGAGGAGAAACGGGATGACACGGAGGAGGCCCCCGCCGACACAAAGTGAACACGAGAGGGGACAGTATATCTATTGGGGCGGGATGGGTACCTGCCTCAATCCGCTTTGAAACGGTTCCTCGCGCATCGGGTGTGACAAGGCCGGCGTGTGCAGAGATGGGTGTCTTGCTTCTTCTTATGTAGTGATTGGTGTTTCATATTATATCGTTAGATAGTTTTTTATGCCCACTTGTTGAGAAAGTGAGTATTGATGACTGAGCGCGCAAACATGGAGTTCTCAGCTGGCTTGTCAGGTGAATATTTTTATTTTGACTGCATCTCTATAAAAATTATGTATTCCACACTATTAAACTCTTTCTGCACATACAAGACGCGCTTTTATATTCTAATTGGGCGTTTCGTACCCCGTCTTTAGCGTCTGCCCTTTACTTTTTCTTTTTTACTCCTTCATTGCTATTATGTTGGCTGCGTATCGTTAAATTATGTTATGCGAATAAATATATAGACTAAGAGTCGTAATGGACCTTTCCTGATTTCATGTCTTTTTTTGCTCCTTCTATTCTCTCTATTTTTCTCTCTCTCTATATATAATCTAAATGTTTATTGGGTGCTAATCATAGAATTTTTCGCCACTTACAATTTGAAATTTTGAATTCGCTTCATCTATTCAATCACCTGGTCGTATAATTTTTCATACAAAATGCAGAAAAACAGAAGCAAGACTAGCTCGCCACCTTCATTTACAGAGCTCCACACATTGGTTGAAAAATTTCTCACCCAGGGCAGCGAGGTCGAGGGATGGCGACTGGACGCTATTGAGAAGCCCCATGGTCGTTTTCAGGTGTACCCTTTTGTTGAGCATCAACTTGTGGGTGCGAGCTTGGTTTACAAGGATAGCAAATACGGGCTTGAAGCTAAATTCCGTTGGGCTAACGCATGGAAGTCGTGGAAGCAATATATGCCGTATGTAACCTACCTACTCACAAAGAATGGCATATCACACACGTTTGAGTACAAGGGACCAGCGGCCACGGTACTTTATGGCCTCCATCATCCTGCAATGTCCGCGTTGTGGTCGTGCGATTTGTCAAACAAGGGTGCCGGTATGTTAGAGTTATCCACGCGTCTCTCTAAACCGGTGTGTGCTGGCGTGTCGCTTTTGTACGATCCGATCCGCAGTGGCCTCACGGACGCAATTCTTTTGGCGACGTATGCAAACTGCCCGAAGCTTGCTGGTGGTGACCTTGTCGCGAAGTACGCGCTGAGCAACGGCCTTTCCGTACACCTCCGCGCCCCTATCGATCCCTGTGTGAATATTGTCGTTCTTGCAGAACGAAATCGTTTTTTGGCAGGGCTGCACACCACCCTAAACAACACGGCGCACTTTATCGCAAACGCGAACCTTACCGATGGAAGTTGTACCCTTACCGCTATACGCAATATTAAAGATATATGGAAAGTTAGCTTTACCTGTAGCTTTCCAGTTCTGAATAAGGGAATGGTGAGGCCGAAATACGGCATAAAACTATCCAACAAAGATGCAGATGATTAAAAGAAGAATTGATAACGTATTTTGAAAAAACGTGGACTAGGCCAGGTATTAGTTAAATTGAATATATATATATACATATACGTGAACATCTATAGTACGGAAGCCAACTCACACATACGCTGGCAAGGCATTCCCCTCTTCCTCTCCTTCTCGAAGGCACCTTTTGGAAATAAAAATCAGGACAGCATACCAATAATAGTATACGCTTCATGATATTTTATCGAACAGTTGATGCAAAATCAGTGTATCCCTTTGCACAACAAACCATCTAAGTTCAAGCGTTGTATTTTCCACGATGGACATTATACATAGATTAGCACTCCCTCGATGCTGGTTCTTTCTTTTCCTTCGACATAAACAAGAAAATTTATACAGCCTGCAGTAAAATTGCCTGTGGCTTACCATCTGCCTAATATGCATAATATGTTTCGGACATCTTAACAGGTCTCTGAATCCTTTCTAAAACAGGCCCTAGAAGCTATAGATCGTATTTCTGATGTCTTTATAGAAATGGAAGAAAATCAACACGATTGTCATGAATTCCTTAACAACGATCTTCGTTATAAAGGGGAAAGGTTTTTTTTTTTTTGGGGGGGGGGGTAATCAGCCGCGACTGGAACCTTTATAAGTGAATGTGTTAATAAGACTCTGTTTATTCTTAAGCATATTTTTATTACTTTAGAGGTTCATCAAGAATCGTATAGCAGTCTATGTTGTCACAAGACTGCACAAAAAAAAGTAACTCTTTTTTCACACAATATACATGCCCTCCCTCCTCCTCCCCCTTCCCTTCCCCTCCCTCTCTACCTGTTGCAATCAATTTCCATATCTCTTCAAAACTTCTTTTCTGACATATTAGTGCTTTTTATTCTTCCATTTACTACTCTCTTCGGTAAACATGACGTCTGTTGCATCCGGCGCGAAGGTCCTTCGCATGAAGGAGAGCGACGCGCAGAAGCTGCTAGCGATGAACTGCCACCTCGGCACGAAGAACCAGAGCAACGCGATGAAGAAGTACATCCACAGCCGCACGAAGGAGGGCACGAACATCATCGACCTGCACATGCTGTGGGAGAAGCTGATCCTTGCGGCGCGCGTGATCGCTGCGGTGGAGAACCCGCAGGACGTGTGCGTGTGCTCGACGCGGCTCTTCGGGCAGCGCGCGATCTACAAGTTTTCGCAGCTGCTGGGGACGACGTACAGCGCGGGGCGGTTCATCCCGGGCACGCTGACGAACCAGATCCAGAAGAAGTTCATGCAGCCGCGCGTGCTGGTGGTGACGGACCCGCGCACGGACCACCAGGCGATCCGCGAGGCCGCGCTGGTGAACATCCCTGTGATCGCCTTCTGCGATACGGACGCGTGCCTGGAGTTCGTCGACATCGCGATCCCGTGCAATAACCGCGGGCGGAACGCGATCGGGATGATGTACTGGCTGCTCGCGCGCGAGGTGCTGCGGCTGCGCGGGACGATCCCACGGTCGGTGCAGTGGGACGTGAAGGTGGACCTCTTCTTCTACCGCGACCCGGAGGAGGTGCTGAAGCGCGAGGAGAAGGACACCGCGGCCGCGCCGGCGCCCGCCGCCGACGAGGATCTTGGTTGGGCCGAGCGCAACGACAACGTCTGGGAGCAGTAAGCTGGCACCATCCCCACCCTCCCTTTCGCTGCGCAGCCACCACAAGGGCAGAGGAGGAGAGCTGATTAAAAGCACAAGAATGTGAGTCAGAAATGATGTTCGAAGATGCATTCTGTGTCCGACAACATTAGAAGCACTCACTAACTGATTTATTTCATTTTAAAATTTTAACAACGTAAAAACTCAATTGGCAGGTGTGTGTTTTCACACTTGTTAATTCTTTAGGAGCATCTGTTTCTGTTTGTTTTTTTTGGAAGTTGGATTGTTATACTTGACTTTTATACATTATTGATATACTTGGACCCCCAATGAAACAGTTTCTTTTTTAAATATCAAGTAGGTACCCCTTCTGTTCATAATAATAATAATGGCGCACTCATCTGATACTTATCATACACACTCTGGAAGAACTTGTCGAGGTTGTTTTGGTGAGATCGCAGAGATCGTGGCTAATACTAGGGGTCTTTTCCATCTCCAGACTGGTGGAAAAGGTGATGCCCGTCTGGTCAATCGCATCTGGCTAGCTTTAGGCCAGCAACTTAAGGATCTTTTGGTGCGTAAAAAGTCGGCCATTGTGCCCGACTTTTTGCACGCAAGCATTAAGATACAGAAGGGTCTATACTTTGACGAAAGCACACGCGTGCTTAACAAGCCCCAGCTCGTTCTCCTGCCTGATTTTACCTCCAAATTCCACATGAAAAACGTGTTACTGATGAAAGATGCACATTACCATGCGACAGTGCCGTGCTATATTGGCTATAATGCTATCGCGGACATGGTTGGGGCCGATCGCTATGTTGTAGAGGCAGCCGTAAAGGATTCTATTTCTGAGATAGGGAAGTATACACATCGCAATCCGACATCTACCCTAAGCATTGACATTGGGATTGGTTTTTTAGAATTTTCTAATCGTGAATATCGGATGAAGTGGTCTCCCATATTCTTCGAGAGCCTAAAGAAGAACTTTATGAAAACAGATTCTCTTATCAAGCCATACGATCCGCCATCAATGATCAAGAATGGACCTGCCACAGAGTGCCGATTTCAGTCAGGGTGTCTTACCCATGGGGAGTTGAATCAAGCGCTGGAGCATACAAAGGAAGCTGAGGCGCGGCTCACCGTGGCTGAGATGAATGATGGGTTTGGTGGTTCCTCCTACCGGAAAACTTACTGGTGAGTAAAATACAAGAAGAATATGTCTTTTTTTTTTCAGGATTGGTCCTTGTAAAATGAAAAATGTAGATATGAATACTTACAGACACACGGTTAGTCATTGAATTGCTTTTCTAAATGTATACACTAGCAGCATTGTTTTACATTTTTTAAACAATGGCAATTTAAGTATTGCCCAGGATCGGTGTAATATATTAATATATTGTTTTTATCCTTCTTGTTCCTGCTTCCTAAAAATTTTAGCCTTGAGATTTCTTATCAAAAAAAAAAGCTTTTACGAAACGGTTTGGGATTGGTATTTCTTCACCCAATTTTGTTCGAAAAGGAACGTTATTAAATACTTTTTTTTCATTAATTTATTGTTGTGCGTTACCGGAGCAGTGTTATAATTTGAAACTACGTAGATAAAGGTGACCTCTGAGTGTTTTACTAGGCTCAGTAAAAAATGGACGGCAACAATAGCAATAGAAATAACAATATTAACACGGGTATCCCTCATGATGCTTACCGAAATCCTAATAATAGTGGGTATGCTAGAGGAGCGGCAGGGGGAGGAGTGGGCTATTATCGCGGTGGCCGAGGCGCTACGGGGGCCCCCCCGGGACTGCAGGGCGTCGCTCCGGCCGGCGGCGGCGTAGTGCCGCCCTTCCAAGGCGGGGGGGGGTACGCCCCCCACCACGGCCACGCCTCGCCGTACGGCGGCCACAGCGGCGACGCCTACCCCCCGCAGGGCCCCGGCGACCGCTACGCCGGCATGCCGCCGCACCAACAGCCGCCGCCCTCGCAAAAGTCCTGCCCCCCCCTCCACCACCATCACCCCCCCCACCCCCACCAGCCGCAGCAGCCACCTCAGCAGCACCAACACCCGCACCACTACCAGCAACATCAACCACAGCAGCGGTTTTACCGACGTGGGTACGAGTGGGGGGGGGTGGCGATGCACCCGCCGCAGGGCTACGCCGCGCAGCCGTACCCCGGCGCGGCCGCGCCGAACGGGCGGGCGGGCTACTACCAGGGCCCCCCCCACCCCCACCCCCACTCCCACGCCCACGCGCAGCACCCGCCGTCGCCGGCCCAGCAGCCGGGCTACGCGCCGCACCCCCACGGCTACCCCCCCCACCCGGGCTACTACGCGGCCGCCCGGGGCGGGATGGGGGCCTACGGCGAGGCCGCGCCCCCCCGGCCCTACCGCGGGCGGGGCCAGGGCGGAGGGGGGGGGTACGGCGGCCGCGGCGGGGGCTCGCGCGGGGGCGCCTTCCCGCACGGCGGCCGCCCCTCCCCCGCCATCGTCCACCTCGACTCCTTCGAGAAGCTGGAGGAGCTCGGCCGGCGCGGCGTCCTGGACGGTATCGTCCCGCAGAACGTCATCTTCCGTATGACCCAGCAGCTCCGCGGGCAGCCCCTGCGCTTTCTGGTCGTGGTCGAGAAGCGCTACCTCGCGGCGCGGGTGATGATTCCTAGGGCGTCGGAGGACATCTTCCTCTCGCCGGACACCGCGAGGACGTTCGGGGATGTGCGCCCCGTCCTCAGCGAGGACGGCGGGCGATTCGTCGACCTCGAGAATGGCGCCACCGTCCCCCGCTACCTATTCGTGCAGCTGAGCGCGATCCTAACGCACCTCCTGCCTTTTGACAAACCGCCCCAGGCTAAGAAGATAGCCGACGTCCGCACGGCCGACCTAGGGGAAGTTATGCAGGAAATGATGGTTAACCGCAAGACCTTTGACGCCGTTGCCGAAGTCATTCGCGAGGACTCCGAATTCTCCACAAATTTTTTCATACAACTAGTGCAAGAGAGCTGCTCGTCGGTAGCCACTGGCACAGGGGACCACAAGGCCCCTAACGAGGAGGATCCGAATAAACTGGATGAGCAGGCCGCCAACCAGGCGCATGAGGGATCCGCCGATGGTTCAACTCAACATGGCAATTCGACCAACCCGCCGAGCTCAGCGGTGGTGCAGGACAAGGCCCAGAGGGTAGCGCTATTGGCCTCTCCCCAGGGGTGCACGCTGCTTAAGATAGCCCTTGAGAAGAAAAGTAAGCGCCAGGCGTTTTTCGAGTACATGCGGCAGGCGCCATCTGCGTTCTCCCCTTCAGCCCCGGAGGAGCTGTTCAAGTCTTTTTTCGCTGGTATCCTAACCTCTCGGTTCGTGTTTCAGAGCTTTGGGCTACGCCTTGCGGACGACGACGACGCCGAGGAGCCCACGATTTCACCCGAGGATAGCGAGATCGACGTCCTGTGCAGCTGCTTCGCGCACTACGGCCTCACAGTGGTGAGCGGGAATGGGGGCAGCTGTATGCTGACTAGTTTGATCCGGGCCCTGCGGCCGAAGTACCAGACCTTCGAGGCAGTGCTCAGCCGGCGTGATCGGGGAGCCCTCCCCAGCTCGCGCGGGATCAAGCGCGGGAGGGAGGGCCGGGAGGCAAACGACGACGCGGCGGGGGCCGCGTCTCCTCAGCAAAACCAACAAGCCCGCACGGAGGAGAACAACTCGGGCTCGATCACCCAGGTCGAGAATGAGAGGCACGATTCCAACACGCCTATGAGCCTCGAAGCCTACCAAGTTCCGGAGCCCCCTTTAGATTGGCGGTTCTTTTACGCCGTGGCGTCCTCGTTTTCCTCCGAGAATCAGCTGCAATCGGGGGTGAACAGCACCAACGACAACAGCGGCGGCGACTCGAAGGAGCCCGCGGGGCCGACGCCGACGTCGGGTGGGACCGCGGGCGCGCCGGAGGAGGCGTCGGCGACGACCGCGCTCACGCGAATTCAGCTCCTTGCGGAGCACATCGTCGCCTGCCGCTCCGTTCAGGTCATGATCCCGCACTTCGCCGACGCGATCCTCTCCGCGGAGAAGCACCCGCCGACGAGCGCGCCTCACCAGACCTTCGTTGCGCAGTGCTTGCAGCTCCTCAGGGAGCTCGCGCAGCGCGTGCGGGAGCTCGTCGTGCACAACTACGGGAATTACGTCGCTCAGACCTTCTTTCTCGAGCTCGCCCCGCGGGCCGTCCCGGGGTCAGAGGTGGAGAACACCCTGCGGGTCGCCTTTGACGCCATCGTCGCGAATATCTTCAGCATGAGCATGCAGAAGTTCGCCTCGAACTGCGTTGAGCGGGCGATTATCGCGTCGGCGAACGTGGCGGAGGGCAGTCAGATTATCCTCCGGCTCGCGAAGTCGCTGCTGGAGCGGGGGGAGATGTTGATGGTGCAGGTGGCCTCCCATCAGTTCGGCAACTACGTTGTACGGCATATTTGCGAACAGTTGACAGCCTTCAGCACCAGGCAGATGCCCCGGATCACGGACGGCGAACGGCAGGAGGCGGCGGCCCTGGAAGGGCAATTCCTGACGTGGCTCTCTGCGCACCGGGCAGAGCTTCAGCAGACACCATACGGTGTTGGGCTGGTGAACTGGATGAACAACAAACGGAAGGCTGCGTAAGGGTTTAGGACTCATTATTAAGAAAAAGTAAATGTTGTAAACAATACTCTCTCTTTCTCGATCTTTTTGTGCATACACTTCGTGTTTGTAGCCTATCTTCCATTTTTACCGTTCCCTTCTTCCTTTCCCGTATACCTTCGGTCTCGAAGTTGTGAAAATAATGGAAGAATAACAGTGAGAATAGCCTAGAGAAGGATTCTAATACAGTGGTATTTATGTTGTTTCCCTTCCTCTCCCTCCCCCCATACGTATAAAGTATACTTAGGAAGAAGCACTGGTATCTGAATACAAAAGTTGGTGCGTTCGTATGGACTTTTATCTTAATAAATTTTAAGTTGGATGGGCCATGTATTACTGTTGAGAATATTAACGCTTTCTGTTCCTTGTGCTTATAACTCCGAAAAGATAATCTGTGATAGTGTTAACTTCATTGCTTTCTCTTTTCATAGAAGCCTCGGATTGTATAAATACCCTGCCAGAACTCTGTAAATTCTAAATTATTTGATCTGTATTTTTGTGTTGATCCCCTTTTAATTGATTAGCTTGGAGATAGATGGGAAAAATTGGTACTTAATCATTTTGGCGATGGAATTTGATGATATCGATTCACTTTTGGATTTTACTAAACTGTTGAAGAACAAATTTTGTGACCGATTGTCATGGATAAAAATCTTTGTATAAGCCCTCTAATAAAGATGTGAAGATAATAGAAAGTAACCGATAAAATCACCTTTGGGTTATATTAACTCTTGGTGAGTTTCATCGCTGAACTAAAATTCCGGTGTACATATTATTTGTGCCCATATTTACATTTCTCAAGCGGAGAGCTTTGCTCATATATGGAATCTTTGCTCTTTGGGTTTCTCTCTGCGTGTGTGTAAATAACGATGGTTCCACTACATCTTCTTTTCCCTCTTTTACCCGTTTTTCTTCTTAGGTTTAGATGTTTTCTTAAGGAAATATCTTTCCCGTGTTCTTTTTATTGGATTGCCTAGTAAACATTTTAAATATTTTGTTCCCCCTCACCCACCCCCTCATAAAGTGTTTGTACATTAGCACGTCGTTCTAGCACTTTTTCTTCTCTTATTAGACGTGCTATTCTTCCCGTTTGAAGGATTAATCGGGAGGCTTATTAGCGTGCGGCCGCCCTGTATTTATAAGGAAAAGGCTTCACTTTGCAGGTATTTTAAGAAAATGGATGAGATTTCAGTAAACACTGGAGCTTACGACATGATGGCGGATGAGGAATACTTCTCATGGATTACCTGGTTCTGTGAGCTGAAGGGAAATGAGTTCTTCTGTGTGGTCGATCGAGAGTTCATAACGGATGAATTCAATTTGACTGGACTGGCAACTATGGTGTCGTTTTACCATTACGCTTTGGATATTATTTTGGATATGGATATGTTAAGCAATACTGAGCTCGCAGAGGAGCAGCAACGGTTGGTGGAAAGCTCTGCTGAGACTTTATATGGGCTCATTCATGCCCGTTTCATTACCACCAATAGAGGACTAAAGTTGATGGAGGAAAAGTTCCTTCAGAGCGAATTCGGAACCTGCCCTCGGGTCTTTTGCGGCGGGCAGCCGGTTTTGCCTGTCGGGCAGAGCGATATTGTACGCGAAAGCTCTGTAAAGCTCTTCTGTCCGAAATGCCAGGATATTTACTACCCTCGATCGAGCCGGCATAAGACTCTGGATGGGGCTTTCTGGGGTACCACATTCTCGCACCTGTTGTTGATGCAAATGCGCGAGAATGGACTAAATATCAGTAAACCAACGCAGAAGTATATCCCGAGGATCTACGGCTTTCGCATTCGAAAACCCGAATCGGAAACCGATGAGAACAGGGAGAATAAACCGCAAGCTATAGAAAAGCCTTTTGAGCCTCTATCTAACCAAACCGGTATTGGCGACAAAATTCAAACTCCCAACACCGTGGTCTCATCTTCGACTGCGAAATTTTCAAAGTAGTTATTCATTTCCAGGTAAACGAAATGGTGTAGGCCTTTCTAATGCGCTAAATGCAGGTTAGGCAGCGCATCTATAAATTTGGTTCAGAAATGTTAAAGCAAGGACGAGAGAATGCCTGGGATAATGATAACTAAGGTGATCAATTGACAATGCAAGTAGAAATTTGGCATAGGGAGAGACACCCGATTCATAGTAATGTTAAATCGTATCGAATTAATCATTTTCCTTCACGGGTGGAGTAATATTCGCCGCCCCAAGTGTTTTATTTGTATATGCTGATAGGTGCAGTTCCCCCTATCTCAAATCTTAATTTGCCTTATTAAAAAATCATAAGATGTCTAATTCATGTTCCAGACGATGCCGAAGTGTGGGACAGAGAAAAGGGAAAATGACACATTTACTACCCATCTTTTGTTTTCTGATTAGCACTGGAAGGAGAAACCAAAGGAAGGTTTAGCGCGTGCGTATAGTTGTTATTTCAAATAGCTCTTCTCATGTCTGAGGTTCCTATCTCAGCGGCGGCGGGCTCGAAGACGGGCAGCCTCGCCACCTCAGACCATACCGGATCGCCTCGGCAGTTTCCACATCACCATCGGGGCGGGAGGGGCAGCGGAGGGGAATCATTGAGGCCGCGCGATAGGAGGGGATCAGGGCGTGGAGGAGGAGGAGGACGAGGAAGAGGAAGAGGTCGTGGGGTAGGCGAAACCGGGCGTAAACCACACCGTCCGCGCGCCGGCAAGCGGCCGAGAGAAGCAGCAGCATCGCAAAACCCCATCGAAGACGCCGATTCTAACGACCAAAATGAAGAGAAAAGGAGAAAGGAGGGTGAGGGTGAGGGAGAGGAATCCTCACAAGGGCAGCAAAGACAGGAGAGATCCGTTTCCGCGTTTACGGAGCTGTACAGGAAACTGGAAGACGCCGCGCAGATCGCCGCCTACGTCCGGGAGCACATCTCGGACAAGGTTTTTCAGGATCCTAAGAACATTAATCGGCTTTTGCAAGCGATGAGCAACCGCCCAGAAGCGCTTTACGAAGAGCTGATGCGAGATTACAAAGGCGAGGTCGCTTTTTTTCTGGAAAGGCTTCTCACGTTGTACAGCTTGAGCTCAAAGACTCCAATGACGCCGCAAGCGCATGAGTTCATCATCCGCTGTGAGCAGCAGGGGGTTCAGACGGCGGCGTGGGGGGCGAATTTTCAGCCCGTAAGCGGGATGGAGCCCTCGCTGCTCACGCCACGGGAGCTCCTCAAACGACTTTCCGCTGTCGATCCCGTTGGGCATCTTCAGCGTCGAATCGAGCTCTGCAATGATATTTATGGGATGGTTCGGTGCGTAAAAAAAATGGAAGCTCTTTTCTCTGCACAACCGGAGGAGAGATCAGAGAGCAGTGAGATAACGTATGCGATCAAATGCCAACTCAATAGCAAACTAATTTCTAAAGCTCGGCGCCTGCTAACGCCGCCTGGTGGCTCTTTAAAGCAAAATAAAGCGGGGAAATCCGCTGTTGATGAAGAACACGATCAGGGGGTGGTGGCAGAAGACCCTATCGCTTTGGACGACCCCACCACAGGCGCCGACGGGAAGAACGCGCCTGGGGTGATTATTCCGCTTACTTCTGAGGAGCGGGATCGCTTTAAAGACATTGTTTCCCGCACGTTAGTGATGTTTAAGCACACCCTTCACTCTACGACATCGGCGACGGGAACGCAGCAGCCGATTTTAAAATGGGGGCGTTTCGCGGATTGGTGTTCTGCACACCATCTTATCCATGCCGATGATTTCGCAGCGATCCAGGATCTGGAGGAGCGCCGAAATGTGGAGATGGTTGACCAATTAAGCCAACTAGAAACTGTGATGAAGCTGAAGACGTTGCAGGAGGGATCTGAAGAGGAGCTGCGCGCTCTGGTCGAGGAGTTATGGCGAAATGGCGGTGAAAAATGCCTTCGGCCGTGCAGTTTGGATGTCCTTTCTTGCCTCGCGACCGCAGCCACCGCGAACCATGTTTCACAAGAGGTGAAAAGCCTGGTTGCTGATCGGCTTCTTAAAACTCAGCTGTTTTTTTCTAAACCAAGGGATGGGGAGGCAACTGAAAGGATTCAATTGCCTAGAAGGGCCCTTCGTTTTGTTAATGAGCAGCGCGCGAAGCAGCAAAATGAAATCACGACTCATCAGCGTATCGCCGCAGAATCACATCCATCTAATGGGGAAGATAGAGAATAGTACACAGTATGTGGTAAACCGCATCGAGTACGCTTATCGGTTTGATCGTACCCCCTTCTCATTTCTGTTGCAGTTATAAAAGTTAGCCAGGTAAGGGACAGTAATGATACGCAATAATAAGCTATATTCGTTTAAAACAAAAATAAAGAATAATTATGCGCTTAGCACGGTTATGGCGTCCGGTTGCTGGAGTACGTGCACTCACCGTTGACAGTTTCCCGTTGCTGTCGTTCTCTTTCTTCTGTCCAATTTTTCCCCCCTTTTTGATACTTAGCTGCATAATATTCGTGTTTTTGACGATATTTACACTGTTTGTAGTTGCTTGATTCTTTACCTTAGCGTACAAATCAAATTTATGATATCTGTTTATTGTTTCTATTTTTTTTTTTTAGAAAAACAATAAGTTGCTTTAGATGGGTTCATTAGGCATCGAAAAGCTGAACCAGGGTCTTTCGCGGATTGTCAGCGTTAGAAAGCGACCTGAAGTTCGCCGGCAATACATTGAGCGCCGCTCGAAAGGTTGTCTCTTTCGCATCGGCACCCTCCACAACCAAGAACTAAGCGAGGAGGTGCTCCGGCGGAATCGGCGAGGCTTTACGAATGCGCAGCTCAACACCGTCGCCTTTGCGCCCTCACTTTATCACTGGTTATTCCACCGCTGCGGGGTCCCTTTCGCCGAATCCCAGTGCCTTGTTAAGCAGGGAAGGCTCAAAGTCGACGATGTCCTCGTGACCAAGCTTCGGGATTTGGAAAGCCAGCTCGAGTGGTCAACCTTCCAGCGGCTCGATATTCAGCTGCGGCCTTTTCAGGGCCCGGGCGAGGCGGCGTGGGTTCCCGCTCTCAAAAGAGCCCTCCACCGCAGTTATCAGTTTATGTACATCGACCGAAACGTCTCCATCTCCTCAGAGGAGTCTAACCCGCGCAGCTTTATCCATCGGATTACCTCCACTGGGGGCGGAAACGATCGCGGCGGGAAAAGAGAAGCTGCGGGGATCAGCCCTGAGGCAGCTCTTGGGTTGAACGTACTGCGTCCGATTGGCTTTATGGACGGGATTAAAGGCCTCGGGATCATCACGAACGACGTGTCCATGGTTCGGTACTGGAATAATGAGTACTTGGGGAATTATGGCGTCTACGACCTTCGTTTTCCGCGCGGGGCACCCGCAGAGGTGGTTCATAATGCCGCAGAAGATATAGCGCGAACCTTGAAAGAAGGCATCGGTGCGCATCTCAAATCGCTTTCACTTTCTTCATCGATTCCGTGCATGTGCACAGTGAAGTCGTCTCCGCCGCGCGTGCAGGATTTGGTCTCAAAGATGCATGGGGACATCGCGTTCCTTCCGGAGCGGATTCTTGTGAGCACTCCACTCATGCCGTACCGGCTTGTTAAACGACTTCAACGTGCGCAGTGTTTAATCTCGTTAGTTCGTTCGGGGCCTTTCGTGCTCACGCAGCCCTTGGTGGTATCGCGGTCCCCTCGTTCGCTCTCACAGACCGAGCTCGGCATCTTGTTTACCTTCGAAAGGCGCTTAAAAGTAAATCGAATGATTCTAACTCTGAGGGACTTCGAGGATGAGGAATAAACCAAACGAATCGAGTATGCTTGATTTATCAGGGTGAAAACTGTGCAACCTATCCATAAAAATGCATTTCTTTCTCCTTGGGCTTCTCAATGCATAGAGGGTTTTCTTATTGAGGGATCCGTTGTGATTTGTCGAGAGTATATTAGGAAACCAATAAAGTGATCGTTGTAACATACCTAAAATAGTTTCTACATCATTTCTTTCTTCTTATGTGGCTACTGAAACAAAAGACACCTTTTCTCGCATTTTTCTTCAAATTTTCCTCCCTGTCAAGCTCACGGAGAACTACGTGTAAACTGCATTACCCTCGGTATAACACCGCTATATCTATATACGCGAAAACGCATATACGCACACGACCAGAACAGGCCGCACGGGTTGAAGCATGTCCTGGGCCTCCCTCCTTTCGCAGGACAAGGGCAGGCCAATCGACTTTGGCCCCCCCCAGCGGTGTGCCTACGCGCCAGATCCCTCGCGTGACGCCGCGCCGACCTCCGGCTCCCCCCCCCTCCCCCCCTCCCCCTCGCCCGCGGGAGGGCGCGGCCTCCTCGTGCTCGACGCGAACGCGATCCTGAAAGGCGGGGTCGCCCTCCCCGCCCTCGCGGGCGGCCTCGTGACGACGGCGGCGGTGATCGCGGAGATCCGCGACGGGCCCGCGCGCGCGCGTCTGGCGCGCCTCTCGGACGGGCTCACCGTGCGGGAGCCGACGGGGGACGCCGTCCGCGCCGTCGTGGCCTGCGCGACGCGGACGGGTGACGTCGGCGCCCTCTCCCGCACCGACCTCCGCGTCTGCGCGCTCGCGCTCGACTGCTGCCGCGCGGCGGGCGCGCTCCGGCCGGGGATCGCCCACGGCCCCGCGGCCGCCATCGACGTCGTCACCGACGAGGTCACCGACGACGACGACGACGACGACGACGATGACAATGACGGTAATGCCAATGCCAATGACAATGACGGTAATGCCAAT